>JAQJVL010003288.1:0-64579 GCA_035578905.1 Stictocephala bisonia | reverse complement strand
GGGGGGGGGGTAGTCCCGATAGGTAGGATTTAGGCAGTCATCTAAAATGTAGAGATTCGGTAGACTAGGGCACGAGGGGATCGCAGCCAACCAGTTACTTTTAATTATGTTTCACCAGTTAATTATCTTACAACTATATTACCCTTATGGTAGATTACTTTTAGTGCTGATCAAAGCTGGTTGTGATTGTAGGGAACCGTCAACGAGCACTCACGCGGCCTAAACAATCGGACCAGCCCGCGCGTTTCTAACGTGGCGGAAACGGCAAAATCTATAACCCAGAGATTTTCTCTCACGGCCTCTGTCAATAAAATATTTATTTCCAGTCAGGTCCAACCTGAACCATTTCCATCAACCTTCTTTTCTGTCTTTTCTCGCCCGTTCCCCCGCAATTGGTAGCAGAGCGATCGGAGTGATAAAATAAATATTTTTTTTTATGAGTGAAATGGCAGAGCGATCAGTTTTGGCAATCTATATATAGATGTTTTATTAGTGAAAAGGTCCATTAGCTTGCAGGGAGAGAAGCCGATACAGACATGTCGGTCACGGCACGGGCATGTCACGAGCATGTCGGCCGACCGGCAAACCTGACTTTCACTCCTGGCATTTAACAGTAACACAATAAATTTGAAGACTACTCAAATTAATTTAGAGCAATATTATTTTCAATAAAGTGATGCAAATTTTCTGGTTAATAAATACTGAGAACAAGGACCGTGGGAAGCCGGAGGTGCGTGTCTGCAGTGTAGACAGGCCGTTGTCGTGCGTTCTTAAACCTATCTATAGGCTGCGACCGCGTGCATCCGGTGATTTCAGCATTGTCATTGTCTGTACATTTTCCTTTTTTTTTTCAATTTGCTAAAGAAATATAAACAATAAATAAATGAATGGAGGAGAAATTAAAAATTCAATTTGGTATATATTTTCTTTTTTTACCGACGCGTGAGTGCATTTAACAACACACCTTCGAACCTCGTGCCCACATTTGTTGAATTTGAGAAATTAAAAATATTCAGATTTATATAAATATTGTCAGATATCCTGATTGTGAATCTGGCCAAGCAAATTTCAAATATTTATCAAAGTTTGTAGTGAATTCCACTTTAGCCATTATTAAAAATACGAAAACCAATAGTCGTCTGGACGGCCTTCTACATTCATTTCATTTAAGTAGTTTAGAAATAGTTTAATTTTGTTTTATTAAGTGTGCTGCAATTTATTTTAATTATACCATGTGATAACTAATTCTGTGACAAGTACTCTCAAAGCTTGGGTTACATCCAACTGTCTAGGAGATTTCACGCCAATTATTTTCCAAGCGAAGTTAATAATAGTGTAGTCCTCTTTTCCAAAAAAAATAGGTAAAAATCTAGTAAAAAGAAAAAAAAAAGGAAATGTAAAAAAAATATATAAAATTAATTTAAAAATGTAAAAAAAAAAAAATTGTAAAAACAAATGTAAAAAAGTGTAAAAAAAAAACAAACATGAGTAACTATTAGAGGATTTAATAAGAATGAAAATAAAATTTCGCTTGGGAAATCTCGGAGTAACCTGAGTGGAGAGGCAGTTAACTATTGATTAATATTTCTTTACAGATCATATTAAGTTTACCATATTTTCTTTTCAGCTAGTATTAAATGTCAAACCCAACAAGTTATTAACGGGTCAACGGTATTCCAGTTATACTTGAGCAGTTATCGATCCACATAGTAGAAACCGGTTTTATCCACTCCAAGACACCCAGCCGTGTCCAGCTGAACTTATTAATTGCACAAACACACTAACGAATATTACTGACTAAAAGTGGAACAATTCTTTTTTATAAGTATTGTATTAAGGAATCTATAAAAAAAAAAAATATAATTTGTATTTGTAATTTTAATTTTAATTAATTGGGCACTAAACAATAAATTTCATTTAATTAGTTAATGGAACAATTAATTTTTAATTGGAAAATTTTTAAGATAATTTTGTAAATAATTTGGATTTTTTCTGGCAGACCTACCTTTAGTGGTTCAGTTTTTCCCTCCTCACCTGGTAGGGGGGGAGTAGAATTAGTAGAATCGAGTAGAATTAGTAGTGGCCTTCAATTCCGCCCGGCATGACAGCACAGGCGTAACGCCTGCTAGATTGTTCCTGGGTAGGGAAATCAAACATCCGCTTCAGTTGGCGTGGAGGCTCGACGAGCTAGTGCCCTCGGCCCCACAGATTCCAACAGAACAGCGCTGGAGGCAATCGTTAGACGCCCTACGTCGCGCGAGACAAAAGCGCGAGGCGTATTATAATAGGGATAGGAAACCCCATAACTTCAAACCGGGTGATTGGGTTATATACAGACTACATCCCCAATCCAAAGCGGCCGATAGTGTCAATTACAAACTCATGCCACAATGGTCCAACCCGTGTGTGATAACCCGATTCACCACACCGGTCACCGTGCAGTTAGTAAAGCCGTCAACGGGGAAGTTCGTTACGTCAGCGCATGTTTCTTAGTTAAAACAGTTTTTTCAGCCCCAGTTTTAATATGGTCGTGTGAGTGCTATGCGACGGTCCCTAGCCTAGGTTAGTGTAGTTCTTAAGTTCTATCTTCCTTTCTTATTCTTCATTCTATCTACACGTCTTCCCGCGATTAAATTATCTTCCGAGCGACACCTCTAGTTACCACGGGGTCGGGCGTTTGAGTCTAAGGGGTTTCTTTACGAGGACTCCCCTACAAATTGCCCGGCGTCCTGTTGACGTGAGGCGCCGATACTTTTTTAACCGTTTTCTACATCGTTATTAGGGAGAACGCTGCTAAGCCGCTGTGACCGTGGCAAGTTTTAATTTTTTTTTTTTTCATCAATTAGGTTGGAGAAATTATTTAATAAGTTCCTTAATTTCAGGATAAACAAAAGCTGTTAAACCCTTTTTGTATCTTTTTTTTCCGTAATTCACTTTTGTTTATGCTGCTTGCCCGGCACACAGCTGGCGGTTAAGCCATCATGAGGTGAGTCGACACGCCTCAGGATAGCCGCAGTGTATCGCCCGGACACACACACACGCACACACACACGTCACCCACACACAATAGCACAGCGTTCGTCATCACACTTACACATAACTATCTCTATCCTGTTCTATCTCTTTCCTTATCTATTAATACTTAGGGATGCCAACAACGAGCTAGGGATACGGGCAAATTAAATTAAGGAGTATAATAAAGTTAAGTAGATGAAGCAAAATTATTTAACGCAATGTATTAGGGACAATGATCAGGAGCAGGGCAAACATGTCAGAAGTGACAATGGAAAAATTAGTTGTAAGAATTGAATTTTCTAGTATTAAACATTGTATTAAATATATCTATTCGGGGTGTTGGCATATAGTTTAGTGTAGCTGTAAGATTAAATCCGAGTATATTGTTTGGGAGCGCGGTCATTATGAGAATAGACTGCACCCGGCTCAAACAATTATTCTTGGAAGCGATAGAGCGGAAGACGTCGACGAAGGGACGGGCTTATCGCATTCCATTGTTAAATCGGGTCGGCTGCGAGACCTAGGACAACAGACAGACGGACGATACAACAATACACGACAATGGGGAATTGGCTCAAGCCACAATCTATTAGTATATAAACAAGCCACACAACTGAATATAAAATTTAATAATTAACCTTGTATCCTACCACCTCCACTTGTCAACAGCTTACATAGGGGTCATTATTTAAATCACCTGAGATATTTGTATACATTACCAACCACACATACAGACTAACGTAATGTTTACCTTTTTTTCTCACCAACAGTTCTCCCATCGCGTTTACTAACGACCGACGTACGTACAGACTAGGCAGTGTTTCTCTCCAGCATTTATTTATCAATATGTTTAATTAGTTAAGATTGAAGGGAAGGGTAACGTGTGTCAAACAATAGGACTAGCTTTACTAACTTTAATTATTTTAATTAAGATAAAGTTTTTTAGATTTAATTTTCCTTTTATATTATTCCTTTTTTTATTTTTAACCTTTTTTTTACATTAGGATTTTGCTGTAATTCACCATCTCATAGGCAATCATATTTAATTTGATCAAGTCAATTTCTTTTCTTGTAAATTAGCGATAGTATTACCAGTTGTAAATTACCAGTTAAGATAGTCGCGGGGGGGGATTTTGCGTCCAACAAGGGCATGTGTCAGCGACTGGCGAATGGATAACAAAGTGTGAGTCAGCTGGTTCACCCAATTCAAGGGAGGCCATTCCAGTCACGCCATCTATAAACAACGGCTGCCCGCCTTTCAACTATCTGATCGTCCATCAGCTGAGCCCTGGATTGAGGAGGGGCAATAATTCAGCTTTCCGACCACTATTGGTCTATATATATACCAATCTAATAATGTGAAGCACATTGTCATCTTTTTGCACTTCGGCATGGATTGCCACATCGGACCTCCAACTATGGCGGGTGGGGGCGCATTCAACTACCTTGAGGCATGGGTTGCCCCACCAGAAGTAGCTGCATCCATCTTAAGTCACTATTATGTAGTGCACATAGCCACTGTTACGGCTAACCCACTATCATGGCTATTAGCCCTATGCAAGTATCAGCTAATCAAGGAGCGGCGAGGCCACACTGCATTGTTCAGAACCGGGGGAAGAGGTGATACCAATCGGATCCATCCTACTATTAACACCATCTCGCTGACACACTCCCGCACCACTCTAGATTTAACTTTAAGTCAATCATAATAGTTAAGATTAATTTTAGCATAGGTAGTTAAGCACCCTTTTGGGTAAATTTCTTTGCACACTTTTCCATTATTTAAGTAGTTGTTTTGCCGCGCGAGACGACACACCTTACCTTCTATTTAAAAAAAAGTTCAAAACACTGGCCGCTGCTTCAACCAACCAACTGTTAGACGACTTACGACACATCCCCGCGGAATTGATTTCGAATTTAGAGCACCACCCTCAGCCTTGGAGGCAGCGGCCTCCCTGCTCGAGGAGCGGTGAACTCTTCAGTCACCCGTTCGGGCCACCCCAGGATTTGAGCCCCCCCAAGCTGAGCCCTACACCTTCCTCAAACCCCACCCTAAAAAAAAAAAAAAAAAAAAAAAAAAAAAAACACTAGGGGGGGAGATTGTGGCGAACGCCACGCGCGGCGGAATATTCAACTATCGCATGCGCATGCGCTAGGGTCTGGGAGGGGTGCCGTACGCAGGCGGTCAGAGCAGTGTGCGACCAGCCCCGGAGGGAGACGCCGCTCACGCCCGCTCGTCAGCTAAGTTGCCTTAGATTAAGAACCTTTTCTAAATTATAGATATAAAAATCCAGTATGTTTCGATTAGGCTAAATTAACCATTGGGGGGGAGTAGTCCCGATAGGTAGGATTTAGGCAGTCATCTAAAATGTAGAGATTCGGTAGACTAGGGCGCGAGGGGATCGCAGCCAACCGGTTACTTTTAATTATGTTTCACCAGTTAATTATCTTACAACTATATTACCCTTATGGTAGATTACTTTTTAGTGCTGATCAAAGCTGGTTGTGATTGTAGGGAACCGTCAACGAGCACTCACGCGGCCTAAACCATCGGACCAGCACGCGCGTTTCCAACACGGCGGAAACGGCGAAATCTATAACCCAGAGATTTTCTCTCACGGCCTCTGTCAATAAAATATTTATTTCCAGTCAGGTCCAACCTGAACCATTTCCGTCAACCTTCTTTTCTGTCTTTTCTCGCCCGTTCCCCCGCATATTGTGAAACGGCGGCTTTCCCTAACCTTTTCATCAACTTTGGCGACCAGATCGTCAGTCACGATGCTCGGACGTCCACTCTTCTCTTGATCATGAACGTCGGTTCGGCCATTTTTGAACTGGATACACCACTTGCGGACAGAACTTTCATTCATTATGTTGTTCCCGTACACTGCACACAATTCCCGATGAATCTCTATTGGTTTTAAGTTTTTTGCTAACAAAAAACGTATCACAGACCGCACCTCTCAACTGGCGGGATTTTCTATTGCAGCACACATTTTAAATTTGAATATAAAAAACACGGGCACTGCAACGATGCTTCAATTGTCACGGCTGGAAGCCGACTGAGGAGCCAAGCAGAACGACACAAAGATGAACGCTATCTGCGCGCGCCTGGCGGCGTTAGATGGAAACGTTCCTTACTTTCTAAATAGCCCTCGTAGATTAGAATATGGTTCAGTTATCTGGATGCCATCATACGCTTACCTCTCAGATATGGTTGAAAATGTTCAGAAAAAATGTTTGAGGTTTTTGTATCTCAAGGAATTTGGTCACTTTACAACCGTGATTCCATATTCGGAGCTACTATCGATATTTCATTTAGACTCTCTGAGTATGCGGCGGAAGGTAGCTATGTTGGCTTGCCTGCATAAGCTTGTGGGTGGTGGGCTCGATGACTCGGCTCTATTGTCAAAACTACAATTCAATGTTCCTCGGCCTAATACAAGGAGTCGTGTGTTGTTCACTCCCTGCTTTTCTCGTACCAACCTGACTGCTAACTTTCCACTCAATGTTATGATTAGGCTACACAATTCGCTTTCCGTAAGTGTTGATATTTTTAGTTATTCGTTAAAAAATTTTTAAAAGCTGTAAAAGCCTGTATGCATTAATTTAGTATATTGTTAAATTAATTTATTGTAACATTTTTTATTGATCTAATTAACGGGATTGTAATTTATTAATTTCAACATATTTAAATTGTACGTTTTTATTTGAGCATGAGCAGAATAATTGTCTTGTAATATCTTATTTAAATATTTATTAACCCACTTTTTATATGTTTAGTTTGTTGTAATGATTAAATAACCTAATAGATTTTGTACGAGCATAATCTCGTCTGTTTGCAAGTTTAATATATTTATTATTTGTTGTTTGCTTTTCTGTAAGCTGTGAAGTGATTCTTGAAAAACTACATTCCTCGATATTTATACACTGTATTATTTTAATGCAACATTGTAATTGGGTTTTAATGCCTGTAATGTATGCATTTTGTCAATAAATGAATATGATTATGAATAAATAGGTTTGAACGATAGTTACAAACATTTATTAGTAATGAAACAAAGTTTAAACAAACGTAATAATAAATTGGTTAAATATTTGAACATTGAAACTAACATTGTATGCAACTCATAGAGCAAAAGAAAACAGATAATAAGCAAATAAAAAAAAAACAAATAATCACATCAGGTGAGTTGAAGTTTCCTATTAGTAGGACAGATAAGTACTCAGGTTCAACGGATAGAATCTCCTCAACAACATTAACATAACGAGAATAAACATCACTTGGTTGCTGGGATGGTATATATACCCCACCAATGAGTAGACGAGTTGAATGAGGTATTTTCAAAGATATGAATATAGTTTCGATGCCAGGATCAGAAAAACGCACTTCTATTGCACATAAAGAAGATCTAACCGTTATTAGGACTACACCACCAGAGTATTAGATATCTTTAATCCATTATGAAAGCAATAAAAAATTCTACCATAATATGATATATATTACCATATTATGTGCATGATAAGTTACATATTATGTATCATGTAGTCAACCTGGTCATCTGTTACAGCTATACTAGGCTTATATTCAAGTAAGTTATGATTCTAGACTTTACTATAATGGTATAGTGGTGATTTTACAACAGTATTTTCAAGCTGATTTTACTAACCTCTCATTACAAATATATTTTTTTACTTAAAATTGGTCTTACCTTTGGGCATTTAATGTTGGTCGAGGACCAAGTTTTCTCTTGACTTTTACTTTATCTGTGTCTTTAGCATTCTCATCTTCATTTTTTGCCCCTTCATTTCCACTTTCCCTGCCTAAAATACAATTACATTTGGTTAGACACTAGGTCTATACATATTTTTGTCATAACATATTAAGTATACTTCTTGTATAATTACACATCACTGTAATTATTGTTAATCATTATTGGTTACCCAATCACTAGGGAGCTTAGTGTAGTTGGATATAGGCGATAGGTTCTCAGTTCTCTTATAACATTCAGAATCTACTCAATAAGTTTCAATATTTATGAGTGGGGAGGGAAGTTGGTTGTGGATCTGGAAACGGTAGACTCCTGATCCCTTTGAATTTTCCACTCACCTTGACATTTTATTAAATCGATTCCATCAACAACGGAAGTGAAATCATTGAGGTGTCCTACCACTTTATTAATATTCAATAGGCCAACAGATTCTCGGTAGATCTCGATTTTCCAGCTAATCCGCAACGTCTTGTCCTCGTAACAAGAAGCCCTCCGCCTGATAATGTTGAGCCAAAACACCTACCCCTTATTTGCTGATTTTGAGTTGATATTTTAATCAACCCTTCAATGTAGGTTTTTTTTTAATAAGTTCTGATTTATAATGATTAAATAATAACTTCAATATTCGTTGAAAGCATTTTTTATACCTCCAGTTATTTAATGTTAATTTTATATGTCCAGTTATTTACATGTCCTCCCACTCACCCACCCCTACACGTACAGTGGTCATGATCCTCCCACCAACCCCTACACATACAGTAGTCATGATCCTCCCAAACACCCCTACATGTACAGTGGTCATGGCCCTCCCATTCATCCCTACACGTACAGTGGTCATGACCCTCCCACCCACCTCTACACGTAAAGTGGTCAAGTTCCTCCCACCCACCTCTACATGTACAGTGGTCATGAATTTAGTATTTTCATTATGAGAGATAGGACATCAGCAAACTGACCTTAGAAGACAAGTCCACTAATACCACAGTAGTAGTAGTAAACCAAAAAAGGTTTTTGTTATTTAATGAGTTTTTTGTTATTTTCATAGTTTTCCCGACTTTCCCCCCCCCCCCAAACATTTGGTAATTAAGCACTTTCTTGCCACCTCTAACAATACAATTTCTTGTTGCAAAAGTGATGAAATATATGAGTTTATATCCCTTAAAGAGGTTGATTTCATCCGTAGAAAACTTGTTTTTTAGTGAAAAATCAAATAACTATTTTTTTATCTGATGGTGAAGAAAAAACTAACTTTTTAAAAATTGCTATTTTTCGGCAGGTGTTTTTTATTCATTTCACATGTAATTTATGCTGAACACGAATATATGATTGGTTTTGCAGTAAAAACTACTTTTTCAGCCAGAAAAATGCTTTTTTACTGACCTAACCAAACATAACCTGACTTATCCTAATTGTCTACTTACACAACAAAAGTTTGTAATTAACATTAAATTTGGGTGCCTGGCAACCGTGACGGCCTACTGGCTGTCACTCCGGCAGGAATAAAATTGAATTCCATTTTTGTGACTAAGCCTAATAGTTTTCATATATAATGATCGTGTAAATGGCCGCTAATTTGCCACGAAAGTAGTTTTTCTGTTATAATTCAAAATATAATTGAAATAGACTAAAATAGTTTTCAAATTCATATTCAGCACAAAAAACACACCAAAATAAAAAATTAAGAGGATTAAAGTACCATTTAAATTAACGGAAATATGTCAAAAATATTTAAAGTTGTAACATTAGTTTTTTCGAATTTTACGGTAGAATGCATGGTTTTAATTTGTAATTTGCATTAAATTCATGTGCCTGGCCTAAGTGACGGCCTGCCAGCCGACACTTCCGTAGGAATATTGAGCTTTTTTTTAATAGTTGTTGCAAATAATGATCAAGTTATGGCCGCTAATTGTGATTCGCTGTGAAAACAGTTTTTCCCTTATATATTGAGAAATAATTGTAATAGACCAAAATAGTTTTTCAATTTCGTATTCAGCACTAAAAATCAAATCTGAATTAAACAAAGGATGATCAAAGTACCATTTTAATTAACAGAAATATGTCAAAAATACTATAAGTTGTGATATTGGTTTAATTCGAATAAAATATGTGATTTCTGCAGAATAAAAAACATATCTCGTGAAAATACAGTCAATTCTAGACTAGTTTCAAGAAAAATTTTCCAATTCAGTTTGGTGGCAATAACTGCATAAATACCAAAATTATTTGAGTACTTTGAACACTATCCCATTATATGCGTGTTTTGAGAAAAAAAAACTTGAGAAATGCATAGTGTGCTAGTGGAATAATTACATAGGCCTACTATCAATTTAGTGACTTACCTGATCCACCTATAATCTCATCCATATCACCTTCTATTACCCGTTCAATATCATCTGGAGTGTCTACTAACTCCTCTGAAAATATATCTTCCATCATGTTGGTAATGTAAACTACTTAACTGTGCCTGGAATAAATAATTTTATGTTCTGCAAATTTTGACTGGATCTGAACAATAACAATGTAGGTCTGGCCTAGCTATCCTGGAAGGGTTCAAACTTACTGTTCAAAATCCTTATTTTCAGATTGTTCTTTTAAGTTATTCTCAGGTGTTTTTGTGACAGTGAAACGATTATTTTTGTCGCAATTTATAAACTGCAAACAAGAAGCTAATAAACGCTTATTTAGTTTATCTGTTTGAGTGATTTCCCTCTCAAACTTTATCTCTTGTGAACTACCCTCTACTCGATCCACACAAGGTTTTTCAGGCATTTCAAAAGGCCAAATGTTATTTCAGTAAACAACTAGTTATAGGACAGCATTAACGCGAAATAAGAAATTGTCTACTTTATTATAATCTTGTCTTTTAAATGAAAATTAAATCAATACGAACTAAGGAACACTTAAAAGTAATAGAAAAAGTTAGACTAAGAAGACAATTATGTCTTATCCTAACAAAACAACTAATAACCAATGAAATTAGCAATTGACAATTACAATTTAGTGAGAACAGTTGTTTTTCTTCGCCAAATTACAGGCGTTCTTGTTCTTTCATGAGGCTGTTTGTACTCAGTCGTAGAGCAATAAATTAGACCGCATTCTTGGACCGCAGGAAAGTTTACAACGGAAGCCCTTTAAAGACATTACAAGGCCTGAACATGTTAAGGACCTTAAGGAAAGTAATTGTATTTGTTTTCTTATGAATTTTATTGTATTGAGAACAAAGTGGTGTCATCCGCATAACACTTAGAAAGAATTTAAGAATGCGGGTAAATCATTTATCATTACTAGGAACAAAAAGAGCCGAGTATAGAACCTTGTGTTATACCAAATTTAATACCAACTTAATTACTGTAGTAGATATATTATTACCTACACAAACAATTTGATTTCGGTTTTCTAGGAATTCCAGAACATATTAATACTAGTATTATTAATTCCTTAATATGGAAATTTTCTTAATATAGCAGAGTGGTCAACACAGCCAGCGGCCTTGCTCAAGTCATAGAATGTAGCCTGAGCAAAACCCTTATCATCAAACACTTTAAGAATCCTACTTACTAACACTCTATAGCTTTAGTGGTTGACTTTTTTTAACTTCATTAGTGGCCTGTTTGTACTCACAGTAACTTAATATATTATTTACAGACTTTTGCCATTTATATACATCTAAATGTAAAAGAACTTTGTTTTTCATGCCAGCTAATTCTGGAGTGTACCGATCATTGTTTTAGACTTCTTCTTTAGAATATCATTACTAGTTTTTTTTTTTTTTTTTTTTTTTTATTGCACTTTCTTTTTGGAATATTCATTTCAAAAGGATCAATAGAAACGGCAAAAAATTTGTCAAAAATTAAATACGGACGATAATTTTTAATATTACTAAGCAAACTATCCCAGCTGAAATTGGATAGTACATATCTGAAATTACCGATTTTTATATAATCCATTTATCTAGAGCTAATAGCCTTAGAACCAGAGGCAGGATATTCTGTAACATTCTTAGGCCTAATTAGCTTACCTAATACTCTAATAGCCCTATCAATGTTTGTAAGAACATTATCTAAGCAAGCCAAACCTCTTGTTTGATCACAGTTAGCATAGGCCTAAATAAATTTAAACTGCTGAAGCAAATTCTTCAGTTCTATAACACTTTGTTGTTTATTTTGAGTAACATCAAAACTTGAGTTAAAGTCTCCCTCAATGATATTAAAATTTTGGCATTTAGGCTCAGAAAAAGACATAAGTAAATTCCCTAAATGATCAAGAAATGTATGTTGATTTCCATTAGGAAAACTATAGACTACTATTATAATCAATTTAAGATTCTCTAAAACTATGTCATATATTTCAAAATCAAGTTCCATACAATATTTGTCAAGAGGTAGACTGCAGCTATTTTCTAACCAAGGTGAAATTATCAAGTATTTTATAGCTAACTAACAGCCCCCTTGCTGCTTCGCCAACAAACTTTCAAATTGTATACAAAATGTGTGAGATTTATAATTTTCTTAATTCAAATTATAAGCATTTGTAAACATAAAAGCATTTTGGTTTATGAACTTACGCCAAATATTTGTGTAAGAACCAGAAGATATGCATATTTATTTTGCCCTTTTTTATCATCTTTACCGGCACTAAAAGCGTAAATTATAATAATTGTTAAAGTACGTGATAATATGTTTTTTCACATTGATGTATTATATGTTAATTACATTCAATTTGCCAGTGATCCTGTTAATCCTCTTCGCTTACGCATTTCTGCTTTTATACCATCATCAGATGCTTAATAAACTTAAAACAATGTTTAATTTATTCTTAATGGTATTGTCACATTTTTTTAAAACACTGAACATCAAATTTATTTATTTAAGGATCTGATGACGGCATATAAAAGCCGAAACGAATAATCCAATAGGATTTACGGGATCACTGGCAGATTGAAGGTAATTGACGTATAATACATTTATCAGAAGTGATTTATAAAAAGAATACCAAAATGAAAATGTTCACATTGGTTTATAAAAACATATCATTTTAACTAATACCATTAATTTTTATTTTAAGTTATAAATGTTCAATATAACAATTTACTATCATATTATGTATGAACGTTTAAGAATTTTAAGCATAACTTACCGAAAGACTTCTTCATAAACTTCTTTCTTCAGTTATTTGTCTTTTCTTTTGGTTTTAAAGTAACTAAACTTGATGGACTGCTAACTCTAGAACAGTTTACTTAAAACTGTCCGTGGGAATAGCACACTTCTCTCAAATCTAGTCCTGCAAATTTTAAGGACTGTCGTTTGAGACTTATTAACAGTCATAGCAAAACGCAAATTAATAGAGAACTGTAATCTTGAATTGGAATGGATAGGTAGTCTGTAGGAATTAATTTGATTCTAGGAATAAATACAGATTCTCCTCTAGTACTGTTAGTAATAACAATAACAGTTGCTTCAATAATATTTTTCTGGAGAGCAGTTACTTGTAAACGTGTAACATTGCATAATTTTGGTGGGAAAAGGTTCCTGAGAAGCATGTCTGGTGTTCCAATTTTTAAAGTGAGTCTATGTGGTGGAAATTCAGGTGGATCCATGTATGCAGAAATTCAGTTGGAAATTGTACAGCATTATATACCCGTACAATTGAATATCGATAGGTATAACTTTTATTTCTTGACAAGAGTTAAAATATTAATAATTTCTACAGCTGTCTCATTTTTTGGAGTCAATGTTGCTTTTTCACAAAGCTTCTCAGTTGATTTATGCTTAATTTAGTATATATTGTCCATTATTTCCTTTAGAGTAATTACTACATTTTCTAGTTTTAATGGTAAATTGATCAGTCCTCCAGATTCGGAATATTTACCATAATATTATTCTCATTCTCAAAAGTAGATCAGAAAAGTTTCCCACAGTTTCATCACCTCATATTTTTTGTGAGAGAGAATTTTATTGTAATGGACATATTAAAATCAGTCATAATAATAGAGCTTGCAGAGAAGCTTGAGGAATTGTAGGATGGTGTAGAATGAACAGGATGGTTGACAGTCCATAGGATCAGAGGAACTTCTGGATGGAGATGTTCTCATAGGTGAAGTAAGACGTCGAAATGGCATTCAAATTGTTTCTCCTGAACCGGAGACGTCGTTTGCCCCTTTCATTCTCTCCATATTTGGCCAGAAGTTTTTAAAACCTCACGATATTTCAAACTTGAATGGGGGAATGTCTCTCGCTGCCTTGAGCTCATAAGAAATACCGTAAGTTTCATATTTGGACTTTTCGGATATCTATTGTAGCTTATTGGAGTATTGTTGGCCTGTTTGGTTCATAGTGAACTGTTTGAACCTCTGCTAGTTGTTAGACACTTGACTTACGATAGCTACCCGTACCTCAGACTCTCTTGACGCTAAGCCGTGGGCAATATAAGACAGGGAGTAAAATAGGCATGCACCATCCCCAAAGATCACACGATGAGTAACATCCTCACCATCTACGACTATATTCACAGCTTCATCTATGTCTTGAAAAAAGGCAAGAAAAAAGAATCTGAGTCATATAAAAAATTAAAATGATGAAACCTATCTTCTAGGGAAATAATATGTACACATTAACTTCAATTACACAAACTCCAGAAAGAATTATTTACGTACTCCTAAAATCAATTTAAATCGAAATAATTTGTTAATAAACCAAAAATAATACAGTAATTAATCACATGTGTAACAAATATGTGTCATGTTTATGTTTTTGTGTATCAACTGTTTTAAATAAATTATTAAAATAAACTAATGCCTATTTTATTCTTATGGGGAAAAAATTGAATGTTTGGGGGCTGTTTCTACCCCTCAGAAGTGGAATTTCAAAAAAATTCCTTTCTTAGTGCGCACTAAGACCGTAAAACGAAGGTACTGTAAAATTTTCAAGTAGCTATCTTTTACGGTTTACGCTGAACAATGATTTTTTTTAATCGGCCTCTATGTATTTCTTATGGAGGGGTGTAAACCTTGTTTTTAAAAAAATCATGAGTTTTGAACCTCAACATTAAAATTTCACAAAATCCTTTCTTAGCAAGCACCTAGAACCTAAAATGAAGGTACTGTGAAAATGTCAAAATCCTACCTCTTGTGGTTAAGGCTCTGGAAATGTTCACTTCTTCTTTTATAAATATATATTATACTGTGGTCTGGTATAATAGAAGGTCTAAAATCTTAGCCCCTTGATTTGTTATATTATATTAATTGTATAACATGGCTTTACCGTGCTTATAAAGAAATAAGTTTCTTGATCTGACTTCAGTGTCAAATCCCAGCTGTTGACTTTGACTTTGTCGTTTTTTTCTCTTAATTATGCATTTCTTCTGCTTTGCTCTCAGCTGAGCTTTGTTTTTCAGTGTGCTATTTAAACAATGATTAATATTTTTACAATTCTCATTTAATTGGTTGTAATTTTAGGACTTACAACAGTATTCATATTTATTTAGTTTAGAAGGTTACAAAAATATAAGAACCGTTTAAACAATTTTAGCTAAAATAATGGCAGTTGCTCTTAGTGGAATGTTCTCAAGAAGAATTCAGGTAGTCTCACCTTTAAGCTAGGCTAGTGTGGGGCCAATTGTATTCCTAATTAATTATCCTACCATATATAGCCTTTTATGTTTCTATTATTTTTATAAAATGTGTATGCCGCTGAATAAAACAAATCCCACAAAATATAGATCTGATTTTATTCATTGGTGATACAACAAAATCAAGGTTTGTAAAGTGTCTAGAAGTATAGGCTAAATGCCAGAAATTTTAAATATTTTCTCACATAGCCTTACTAATACACTAGGTCAGATTCCGTTAGATGCCCCCCATATAGTAACTGTTTTATTCAGCTGTAATAACCTAACCTACCTACCTACCCACCCTAACCTAACCTACCTACCTACCCACCCACCCTAGCCTAACCTAATTGTATTTGGGGGGCATATAACGGAATGCAACCATACGCTGAACACGTGTAATTGAATTTTTTGTAAGATTATTATTTTTACTGTTAACAAGAACTGTGCACAAATCTAACAGCCTTACTGAACATAGGTATTCTTCAAATGAACTCAAAATATTTGTAAAATTAGGGTTTCTGGGTTGGGACATTTTGTAGGCCGGTAATTCATGGTAAGAGCACATTTTCCTCAAAACTCAAATATTTTTTTTTAAACTTATTCTTAAGATGCTGATTTTCAAGATATGGGCGAATATGAATTTCAACTGAAGGTAGATGATTAAATGTAGCAATTGTTACAAACTAAGATCCTCCATTCCTTAGAAAGTGTAATTAATTAGTAGCCAAATGTCAAATTGAACAGCCAATAGTTATCATGTGATCCCTATCAAAAAATAATTAATGTGAGACAGTATTTTTTCTGAAAATTATCAAGAGGACTGACTATGCAAGTTGAGTGATATTCTTCTTTTTGATAGACGTATGGCAGTTATGAACAGTGGCAACCGACTTGCTCAGTTAGCCTAAGTGCACAATCAAAAAAAGCCTAGGATCTATTTAAAAACTGTTTGGGAGCTAACCCTACCACTGTTCACTACATGTTCAGAACTTGTACATGCAAAAGATAAGTTGATTTATTTATTTTTAAATGTTGTTAAAGTGAGAGTAGGTCTAAATAAAACAATCTTTCTGAAAACATATTTTCAGGTTCACACTACCTTGAGAAATGTTCATATTTACAATGCAAACATTCTGAAATAGCCAATTTGTTCTAAATGTTACTCATATTTATAAAATATAACTTATATTTAAAATATTTTCGTAAACAAAAAACTACAATGAGAAAATCAAACTAGTACACACCATTTACACCTGTTCTAGCACCAGCTGTTCCAGTGTTGTTGATTATCATATGATAATCTGTGTTCCACATTCAAACAATAACCCTCTACTCGCAGATATCGGGAGATGCATGGAGAAATGACGGTTAAAACGATATCAAATATGTATAAAAAATTATTGTTAGTAACGTCTTTCCTGTAGTTTAACCAAACCGATACGTAGCTGTCGTTTTTGCGACAACTAACATCCATTATATGCGTAATACTGTTGCATAACTGAAAACTAACATCGGGATGGTTAAGGCCTAGAAAATTATGAAAATGAAGAAAAATGGAACAAATTGTTTCCCATGAGTAGTTGCGTTGTTGATGTAAATATAGTGTTGTGGGTACTAACATTTTGCGGAATTTGATTCTGATCACAATAATTGAATCACTTGATGCAGAAAGGACGTAAGTACCAATAATCAAACTATTCAGGAAATAAAAAAAACCTCACCTGAAAAATTATGTTTTTAAAATGTTTAACTAGCTAAATAAGATGAATGTATCAGAATATAATTGGAACATAAGGGTTTTCTATCAAAATATTTTCTCATAAATATGTTATTTATTATACAATTTATAGAACTTAAGCCCTTTCTGCATCTATTGTCATGACCAAAAATTAAAATCTCTTAAAAACTTAAGATACATGGGTCAATTCAATAGAACAACGTTTTACTGTTATAAAACCCATTATATTAAACAATAAGAAATGAATACAAGTTAAATTTTTATTTAAAAGTGTGCTTTTAGTCATCGCCAGTTTCTCCTTGACATATCCGGCCACTCTAAAATGTCTGTGTATAAGAACTCGTAACCAACTAGATAAGGTTGCATCTTTCTCAAATCATTTATCTTCTTTCCATCAATAGGGACTTTTCCATTTAGGTAAGAGAATGTATGTGGAAGTAGTGGTGGCTGACCCAACCATTTCTTAAGTTTAAATGTATGTCTGGTTGTATCGTTGTCGATAAATTCTTTTACAGCAACCACACCTGGGGACTGAATATCAAATACAAACTCTTTATAAGTTGAAATTTTGAAAAAAAACTTCTATCCCTAGGAATCCCATTTCCAGAAGTTTCAACAGAAAAACATGACTTTTTGTAATGTCCAGTCCACCAATTCTTGAAGTCTAGTATGTCACTAGCATGAACAACTTTGCATGTGAATTTATATGTTGTATTGCTTTTTAAAATGAGCTCAGATTATTGTTCTGGAGTATAAACTATATCAACTCTTCTTACACACCTTTTCACTAAACCAAAGTCCCGGTCACATGGTAAGAAAGAGTGTTCACGAGTAGGATAGTAGTGAATAATCTTGTCAAAAATTTTCCTGTCACTCAAATTACACAGGTAACGACAAACGGTATGATTCCTATTTTGGCCATCACAAGGATCGGAAAATAATACTAAATTTTTGATGTTACTAGAAGTAATCTCATTTGTCAAATAATCATTCAGCAAACAACAAACCTCGTCAGGGGCATTTTAGCTTGTCCTTCGTGATATGTGTACATAACGGCTTTATTGGTCTTCACATTATGGGCACAAAAACATAAACCCATAGTTGGCGAAGATAGAAAATATCTTGAACCGGTATGTTTGGGATGGGCAGATTTTGCATATAATCAAAACAAAGTACTAAAGTTGAATCGTCATTATTTTTTGAATACTCTTCCATTTTCTTATAAAATTTACTAGCTTTTCTGTTATGAACAATAAGCTCTGCAGCTGCTACTCGTTTTGCTGTATCATTCAGTGTTTTATCTTCCAGTTTAGACTTCAAACTTTCACACTCAATACATACATCTACTTGAGGACGTCCAAACTTTAAATCAAAGTTTTCATGAAAGTATTCAACTCAACAAACAAATAACCTCAAAACAGCAGCAATGGAAACATGAAGTAAACAGCTGACACTGCGTGAGTTAGGAGCACATGCGTGTTCCATACAGTATGTTTACTGCAGAAAGGGCATAAGTTGATCACTTGCGTCCTTTCTGCACTACACCGTGTCTCAGAGCTATTAGTATAGGCCGTCATAGCAATGAGACATATGTTCTTTCAACACTAAACGATGTGTTTATGCTGAAATTGTTGTTTTTTCCAATAAAATGAATTTCTCAATTTTGGTCACTTACGCCCTTTCTGCATCAAGTGATTCAATTATGGCAAGGGTTTTGCAATCAGAATATTATTAATAAGCATGTTACTGAAATGTGCTAGTTTCAGTAATATTGTTATGTTAAGTTTGGTTAGGTTATTTTAGATTTGGTGTAGTTATGTTAATTTGGGTTAGATTATGTTAGGTCATGGTTAGGTTTTAGTAGCTTAGATTAACAACTGTAGACCTAACAATTTATAAAACCAGCCGGTCCTTTTCCATTGATTCACCACAAGCCCTGAAAAATACCTGTTAAATATTAAATAGCTACCTTTTCGAGTATATGTGGTGCAAAAAATATGGACCTGAAAATATATTTTAAAAAATTATGGAGCATATCACACAGTGTATGCCACGTCAAGAAATTAGTACATATGGTGGTTATTAACAGAATTATAAGTCAAAATAGTAGTGGTGGTGAATTAACAGAAAAGAGCTAACCAACCAAACTTTACATCATGTAGCCTAACAAAATGTAACCTACCTTACCTTACAAAACTAAACCTAACCTATCAATATTCAGTCTAAGCTAAAAAAACATAACATACCCAAGCAGGCACTTTTACAGTAACATCAATCTTGGACTGTTTGCAAACCCCTTGATATATTCTTAATCAGGAGAGAATTCTGGACAATTGAATATCCTCAAGGCTATATTTTAGTAAGCCAAAATAAGTTGTTGTCTGTTTTTCCTAGTGGTAAAATTCTACTTTCTGCTAAAATTAAAAAAATTCTTTCCTCCGAAAATATTTGTTGTCTTCCAGAGAAATTATCCAAATTTGTTTCTTGTGTGTAGTAGTTGTTGCCTATAATATCATCCGCTTGCCTTCACCACAATCATTTTGTAATTAAGCTTAACACATTCATAACTGAGCCAACAAACATAATTTCACTTTTGGCGCCTCATCAACGAACAACCAGTCAACCTTGTTAAGTAACGAACCAGCCTTGTTAAGTTCAAAGTATTGAGAACAATTCCAGCAAATTAGAATATTCCATGTAATTTCCACAGAATCTAGTTTTCCTGAAGTAGTAATTCGCTCAGTGATTATAGTGTTATGTTTCGAATAATTAGCTATTGAGCTTGACTCTAACCATTAGTAAGCACTTGATTTTTAAATACTGTAAGCCTAACATAAAACTATTCAAGCAAGCTTTTGAAATAGTCATATAATGCCCACATGATATAGCTTTATTTACTGAGTTGGTATAATGGCCGAAATGTTGTGTCACGTTTGCGAGTAATTTCCTCTTAGCCCACTAAAATAGTACATTGAACCAAGCATTAAATGGACTAGAAGATGTTATTGTTTTAAGTGGTCCATTTGAGTGTTGGTAAGAGTAGTTTGTTGTTTCCCACCAAAATAATGACGGCGCAACTTAGGGCAGCCTAAAAACCACGAAACTTTCAGACTTTTCAGTTTTTACAATATGTTTAAGAAACAAATGGTCCTATGGATTTTTTTTACAATATAGACCATTAAATTACCTACAATTTGTACTGCTAAAGTCCTTTCTAACTCTAATAACAAGCGAGCTATAGCTTGTCATAAATGGAAGATTTTTTCCAAATTTGTTAAAAATGGCAAAATCCACCCATTACCTCCTGTTCTCTTCTCTTTAACTTGTCCTAAGTATCATTATAACAAAATAGAGATGTTGTCATGATGTTCATACAGTACGTAATTAATAATTAAATATGAAAAAAAAATACTCTTGAACCTACTTTGTAAGAACGAAGAGGTGACATTAACCAACATAGGGCCTTAGGTGAATTATTGTTACACTCACTCATTACAAAAAATATAATTTATTCAAATACAGTAGTAATTTTAAGGCTGTTGTCAATGATTTGAAATTTGGAAACGTCAAAGTGACTGTTGTTAATCCACTGACTATTTCAAAGAGTCTGTTTGTTGAAGCAAGCGATTCTGGTTGAAAAATCTATTGACATATGAACTTGCTCTTTATCTCTATGACGCTATTCACAGAGGAAAGGATGAGAAAAGGAATGACATCAGTCGTTCTATAAAGCATTTACACCGATTGAACCTCTGAAGCTCGATGAAATCAGGATGCATGAAAAAACAAGAAAAAAAACAGGATATAGGAAACCAGGATTCTAAAAACCAAGGTACAGCCTTTGTCCTTGATGTTGAATTTATTTTCCACGTTGTCTGGCCCAAAAATGTTACTTTCATAGAATTAGCAAAATGCCATGTGATATACATCCACAGTAATCTAGGGTCTAATGTGACAGTTGTTTTTCATGAATATCCTTTGGTGGGAGAACCAGTGGGCACCAAGAGTGCTGAACAACTCAGATGGGCATGGCTTCAAGCATCATCTGAAGTAGCAGTTCGTGGGGAAGTTGCAAACAAAATCTCACAGGAAAAGTTTCTTCTGAACGATAACAATAAGTTCAGCCTCATTTCCCTGTTATAAACACACACTGAACTAGTGGGATTCAAGTGCTTCAGGCTGCTGAAGTTGCAGATGTCTTGATTGTCACCACTGCTCTCAGTCATACCCACTTTTTCAATATAATTGCTATTATCGGAGAAAAAATTGATCTTTTGGTGATCATGACTGCCATGGGATATTACCACCTGAACCTCCAGCAGAAGCTGGAAAAGCAGGTTCTGAAGCAAAGTAGTTATCCACTCAGTTATACAAACATGATCACAATCATATCCCCTTTATCCACGCAATAAGCGGATGTGATACAACATCCGCTCTTTTCAGTGAAGGCAAAAAAAATCTACACAATACTGAAGAATTACCCACACCTGCAGGAAACAGTATAACCTGCAGCGTGTTCAACAAACCAAACGCGACCCAACTGCAGGTATTCAAAGCAGGAGAATCAAGACCATGTTTAGTGAATCAAGACCAAATCTACAACTGACCCTCAACCAACTGAGATACCAGCTGATTGCCAAGTCTACCTCAAGGAGCAAACTTAGTTTGCCAAGGCTTCCACCAACCGAAGACGCTGTTCACTATTACTCCCTTCACTGCTACCATCAGATACAAACTTGGCCACTTTGACGTTTCCAAATGTCAAACCATTGGCAACAGTGGCCAGGGAGGTTACTTTGTCATTCCTTTTTAATTTCACTGCCTACAAATTACTACTGTTTTTGAATAAATTTTATTTTTTTGTATTGAATGAGTGTCACAATTCACCTAAGGCGTTATGTTGGTTAACGTCGCCTCTTCGTTCTTACAAAGTAGGTACAAGTATATATTTAACTATTAATTACGTACTCTATGAACATCATGCCAACATGTCTATTTTGTTGTAATAGTAATTAGGACGAGATAAAGAGAAGATAACAGGAGGTAATGGGTGCATTTTGCCATTTTTAGCAAATTTGGAAAAAATCTTCAATTTTTGACAAGCTATAGCTCGCTTGTTATTAGAGTTAGAAAGGACTTTAGCCAGTGAGAATTGTAGGTAATT
The DNA here is from genome assembly GCA_035578905.1 of Stictocephala bisonia. NCBI lineage: Eukaryota > Metazoa > Arthropoda > Insecta > Hemiptera > Membracidae > Stictocephala > Stictocephala bisonia. Next base: position 42,282 of record JAQJVL010003288.1, on the reverse strand, counting down.
TAATTGTCTTTAAAAACCTATATTGTAAAAAACCCATAGGACCATTTGTTTCTTATATATATCAAGAAAACTAAAAAAAGTCGAAAAATTTCGTGGTTGTTAGGCTTACCAAAGTTGCGCCGTCATATATTTTGGTGGGAAACAACAAACTACTCTTATTAGCACCCAAATGGACCACTTAAAACAATAAAATCTTCTAGCCCTTTTAATGCTTGGTCAGGGCCTTTATTAGTGACAATTTTATTGGGCTATTTGGATCTTACCTCAACTAGCAATAAGCATCTGATTTCAAAGGGCTGTAAGACATACTTTAAACAATTCAAGCAAGTTTTTGAATTCTAATTGCAGACAAACATAGTAAATAACATGATGAACTATAATTATTCATTATTCATAAGTAAGAAACTGACTGTCAAGAAATGGGAGAATATGTGTAAATGAACGAGTGTAGTCGTTGTCACTAACTAAAATCGACTGTTCCTCAGAAAAAAATATTTATTAACAGTCCAATAGCCACGACAACTAAGGGACCTACAGCTTTATGTGGAATCCGAACCATGTACTGTTATTCTGATTTTCAGCTGCCTGATATTCAGTTCACTTTCCTACACAACATCTAAACCTTGACTACCATCCAACCAAAATGGACCATTGAGTAGACTTTGTGTCAGTATTAAGAGGATCAAGCATAGAACCTATCGCCTACAATCTCCTCAACACTTTGTCTCCAAGTATCTGGGTTACAGCACTCTACCACTAGTGGGGATACATAATTGTTCATAGATATTGTAAGACCTATAAAATATCCTATATATTAAAACAACCGGGTCATCCAGTTCACTCACTTTATGAACTTATTACCTGACCGATTTTGATGAATTTTTTTATTCGAGAGATAATTTTGATTTCTAAGTCGTAAAGAAGCTAGATTTTTTAAATTCCCATAGGTGTTTTGTCCTGCACGGCGTCACAGTTACAATGTTATTCTTATGGAAATTAATTTTAATTTACCAGCTGGCGGCATAAACAAATCTTAAATGGTCCAAATAATTTGTTAGTTTAAAAATAGAGAGCAGCACAGTAAAATATCAAGTTAATTATAAGCGAATACATGTCTGTCTGTGTGTATGTTATCATCAGCCGTTAAATAAAATGAAAACATTTGATAGTAATAAAATTGGTTGTTTATAAATATTATACTAGAGAGTGCAAATTGAGTGAAGTGAGTGAGCCACTGTAAATGAATTTAAATAATATGATTTTACTTAATTCAGTTTAATTACTAATATTTGTAGTCAAAATTTAAAATGCGGAGGGCGCGGCGTCATGAGCGCAGCGAGTGACAGGGTTGGCACATGAAGCATGCAGGGGTTTCCCCTAGTCTTGAATTATATCCAACAATCTTGAATATATCCTACCTTGTTTACATCAGAATGTATCTTAATTTGCCCTGGCTATTGGGCTATTAATAAATAGTCTTCCTGTGCTAAGTCCAACGCAGATAGTCACAATGACTACACTCTTTCATCTACACTCAAAACACTCATTCGAAATCCATATTCGACCATATCTTGACGATCGGCGTCTTAAGAATAAATAAATAAAATAAATTGGCTGTGTTTGAATGTTGAGTTTTTGAGTAATTTGATGTTGTACTGACTCAAGCAGCGATCTTAATATCATGGGCGCCGTGTTGCCATGCCAAATTGTATTAGGGCTTCTCCCATTCTGGTGCTCAGGTGAAAATTCTGTATCAATAAAAAAATACCTTTTTCCTTAAAAAATGTATGTATTATGTACCTTGTATAACTCCAATTGTCTATTAAAGATTAACAGTACAGTTGTCTAACCAAATACAATTAATTTGTCTCACTGTACTAAAAACTTCTGTTCATATTCTTACTAGTGTTATTCATAGGTTTTAGGCCAGCTCACACTGTATAAAGATCAGGTTTACTAAGTCACCAGGTAACACTTTTAAGTGTGGTTAAAAACAAGTGAGTAATTTTGAAATATTTCAATGTGGCACTGTGTTGATATCTTACAGTCTAGTAATCCAAGGATTGTTCGGTTTAGAGGAAGTTAGAAAGTGTTTACCTGTTTAAACCTGATTGATATGTATGTACACTGTGAGCTGGCTACTGAGAAGGTAAGTTAAATAAAATTAACAGGCAAGTGTTACCAGATAATGTACACCAGAAGCTTGTGTATATTATATATCAACTTAAATTACACAAGCTGATTGGCAAGGATAGGTGGTGATTTCATTGTCTGGCACTTATGACTCATTTATGGAGTGAAGTTATTGGTGAAAATATTACTTTTTTGAATGTTACTGTATCTAAGTTATATGATTTTTTTTCAGACGGTCAAACCTCATGTACCAATGATCAGATTCAGGAAAGGAGGACACAATCTTTCAGAAGGTGAATTAAATTATTAAAACATCTCTGCAGATTATTTTGTGCAGTTGTGAGACATCTTAAATTGAGTTCCTAGATTACTTTTTTTATGTTAAGAGTGTTCATTGGTTACTAAGAGTTGGTAGTATATCAATGTACATTTGTTGATTAACTAAACTATAAATATTATAAAATTACATCCAAATTAAATTCATCTACAATAATTGGCATAAATATTTTTTTAAGGAGAGGCCAGTCTCCTTTTTAACCTTACTCAGCCTATTCCCTCAGAATATTAATCTGTGCAGAGAACTTATTCAGACAGAGTAAGAGCTAGAATCAGTTGGGTACAGTATAAGGTGAACATTATTAGGGAATACTTAGAATAGAATAATTCTTTACAGTCTTTACACAAATACATTCCATGTGTTCAATATTTACTGAAGAAACAGGTGACATTGTCAAACTTAATTCTAAATCTAGGCTATACTGTTCTTTACAACTCAAAATAATACGTTACCTACTGTACAGTGTGCATATATCAAATTACAGACAATGAATAATACAGGCTAAATAAATCCATGAGATGGTTTTTTTCAAAGAGTACTATCATTTAGATATTCGTTTACTGAGTAATATCCTTTTTTAATCAAAAATTCCTTGGGTAAATGCTTAAAGTGTTTAGTTTTTCAATAGTTTTTAGGCTATTGGGCAATTTATTTAACATTTTCTTACCCATGTAAATATTAGTTTGTTCATACAAAGTTAGATGGTGTCGGGGATACGGAAAATTAGTTTTATATCGTGTCATAGGAGTGATGATGTTGTTCCCTTAACCCTGGAGGTGCTTATATAAAATTCCTTAAGTGCTAACCCCTTTTTCAACGTCGGAAAGACATTTTTTTTAAATTGCATAAAAATTACAAAAAATACCTGAAATGAAACATGTTACATATCAAAATGTTCACAATTAAATGGTACATAAAGTTGTAAAGCCAACAGTTACTTACCTTTACCCATTTTTAAGTTGTCCTTGTAAAAGTTGATGGGACAATTTTTTATCAAAAAAATAATTTGTTTTTCAGTACTTGAGATTTTTTTTCAAAATAGTATTCCAAAATTCCAAGATAAACAAAATGTTCACAATTTTATGCTGAATAAAACAATATATAACACTATCACTTTATTTACAAAAAAATATTTTTAGTAAAAATAAAACTGTCATGTCATAACTATCAGAAAAATGTACAGAAAGCCTAACTGCCAGAGGTTATGTTGAAGAATATTCATTGACATTTTTATTTCATGACACTATTCTGTGTTGAGTAGTTTTATATGAAGATAGTACTAGCACAAATAAAGAATAATAGTAACAACTGATTTATACACATATATACAAATTTCCAAATGTAAATAATGTTTATTTGGAATCATTTTCTGGGGCTTTCCTTTTGGAACCTTCTCCTTTTTGCCTCCAAAAGTGCTGCAAATCTTTGTAGCAATCAGGATGGATTCCTGAATTGCAAACAGGGCACCAAAATCTGCTTTTGGACATTTTGTCTTTTTGTAGGCAAACTATATATAATCGCAAACCACTAGTAGGATGTCGCTGCAACTTATGACCAATGTCAGGAGTCGACAAAATGTAAACAAACACTACTAACAAGGAACGTTCGGAAACAGATTGAGCATAGAGGAATGAATAAAATGGCTTTTAAGCTTTAGTGTAATACATGAAATGACAGTATCGGACCATAAATTTTTACGCTACAGCTGTTTTAGCGATCGGCTCGGTCCGAGCCGTTAGCACTTTAGAGGGGCGTACGATCGGCTCGGTCCGAGCCGTTAGCACTTTAAGGGTTAATATAGTATTGGCTTTAGCTTTAATAAACATCAAACATTTAAAAATATAGAAACAAGGTAGAGAAAAAATATTTAAATCCTTAAATAGGTGTTTACAAGAAGATCTCCTATTTGCAGAGGTCGTATCATTCTCTTTTGGATTTTAAAAACTTTGTCAATGTTGGCCGATCCTCAAAAGTCAATACCGTACCGTATTGAAGTACTGAGTAAAAAAATGCATAATAGACCATAACTCTTGTCTTTAAATCAACTATGTCTCTTAAAATTACTATATGATAACAGCACCTGTTTAATTTCTTTATAAGTTTATCTAAATAGGGCTTCCAAGTTAAATTATTATCAATAGTTATTCCTAAAAAGTTAGAAGTAATTGTAAAAACTATTTCCTCCCCTTGAAAGAATATATTACTGTTTGGAACCTGGTCTCTACATTGGGCTGTACAGAGTTTCATAATTTGGGTTTTTTGGCTGTTAAGCTGCAAACCATTTACTTTAAACCAGTAAGAAAGCTGTGTTAGGTTTTGATTAATCAAATCAAAATTCTGGCCAGTCCAGGCCAGAATTGAACCTCCGCTACCTTTAATTTAGGTTTAAAGTCCACATTCCTTAAATCGATTGGCCACCGGCTTCCCGATACTCACACTCCATTTACACTCATATACCCCAACGCACACATGCATACTTAACACATACACATTGCACACTCTACCTTCAGACGCATCCACAGCTTACCTATGTAGCCACTCAAACCTATGAAGGTTTTTTGTCTCACCAACAGCTCTTCGCCATCCATCACAGTCCTGCATCAGCTCTGCCATAGCAGGACATATCCTGCAATACCACCGTGGGGGTGGGTGGGAGGCCCAATACCACTATACATGTATGGGCGGGTGGGTACAGTTGTCATGACCCCCCATCTCCCCACTTACCCATACATGTACCCCACCCACATATTACAGTGGTGATGGTACAGACTGTCTAGTAAAATAATTTCTGACACTGTTTGTAGTATGGATTCTAGCTCCCTTATGATATCTTAGCCTTTTACTTTTGGTTTGGGCAATGATTTCACGATCATGATGGAGATCTCTTAGTTCTCTATTAGTCTGAATTCTCCTAGTTCATTGGTTGTAGACTGGGCCAAAGATAATGTGCAGTATTTTGTTTTGAAAGACTAAGTTTCCTCTCTGATTTTTTATGAAGATTTTAGATTTCATATCCAAACAATATAATAGGTAATATCATGCTCTTGTATAGTCTCAGTTTTGTTACTCAAGAAATGGTCTGCTTTCAACAGTTTTTCTAAGGTCCATAACATCTGTTTCCTTGCAGAATTTTAATTTCTGTCTCTTCATTACTGATCTTATTTATGCGAATCCTAAGTGTTTCAAATCTTGGCATCTCTGTAAGGTATAGTTGTTTATTTTCAGTGAGTTTGGAAACATATTCAAGTTTCTTTCTGCAACTGGATATTTAGTCTTCTCTTCATTGACCTAATGTCCAATTTTCTCTGCTTCTTTTTAAGCTTTTCTGCCAGTTATAATAACTATATAACTATTATAATCCTCATGTATTCCAAGCTTTGTCATCATTAAAAGTTAGAACATTGATTTTTTATTCTATTGTTATTTATGGATGAAGCTTTCCAGTCTCTTGCAGTTTTTCTAAAGGTAAATTAAAGAGGAGGGAAGACAGGCAATCCCTCTGCTTCATTACTGCTTGATCCTGACCTTTCCATTAGAATCATTCATACAAGATTTCGCTAAGTTTATTAGTTTTCCAGGTATCTCATATTGCTTTAAAAGTTTCACATTTTTTTCTATCATAATTTTTGTTAACTAATTTTTAAAAATAAAACATACTATAGTAGTGGTTCTCTTGTCGCCTACAATTTATTTAATTTTCCCAAATAACAATCGTTAACTTCTTGAGGGGGGCTAGTCATCCTGCCTTTAAAAGCTCTACTGATAAACCATCCTCTCCTGAAGATTTGTTTTTTTTAATAGATTTTAAAGGTGTTACAGTACTTCCATTTCTTCCAAGTATGGTTCATTTACCTGTGGTTGTAGCTCCTGTTAGTTTTCATGCTCTTCCTCGTCACTTTGTTAACCAATTTCATCTGTATTTAACACAGTTTAAATAACTTCCTCATATATACCTCCTCTTCTGTTCCAGGATATTTCCCCAGTCTTCAACACCGAAAGTCTTTGCATTATACCCTTTCTTGAAATATCTAACAGAGCAGAAAATTCTTTCCCATTTTTTTTAGTTTTTTCTTCTGCTTTTATTAATTTTTCTTTAACAAATGCTCTCTATTCTGCTTATAGTATGTTATTTACCTCTCTATTACAGATAATATAGATTTGCCTATGTCCTGCATTGTTAGCTGAATAAATAAGAGAAGACATTGTTAGATGCATTGTTGGGCTTCTCAACTTTTATCATTTAATCTTTGACAATCTTCAGAAAACCATGGTTTGTTTTTTGAATGTTTCTCTATTCAGTAATTTCTTGAACAGGATGTTTAATTTCGTTCTACAAGGTCTGCACAGTTTCCTGTTCATTTTCATTCTCCTGGCTTGCTAGAACTTGAAATCTATTTGCGAGCTCAATTTTTAAGTTGGAGATGAAAGTTTGATTTGCTATGTTCTTTTTATCAATGAATTTATGATTGGTTTTATACTCTGTAGACTCTGAAGAACTCTTTGCAGAATCATTGTCTTGTGTTTATTTTCACCAACAGTTCTATATTCCGCTCCCCTAATACTCCTCTAACAGAAATACTATTTTTAAATTGTTAATCAGTGAGTACAAGATGTTTGTGGTTTTGGATTGTACCATTGGAGGAGGTCTGTGTTACTTGTTGTATATTTTTATGATAAAAGTTTATGGACATATCATAAAATAAGATTTTGGACATTATTTTAAGATGTTTTGCACTTGCAAAACTTACCAACTGTGAAACATTCTTGTTTGTGCTATCTGGTAGGATGTTGCATCCTGCGTATTGTTTTCAGCATGATTTGTTTCCTATCTTTGTATTTGTATCTCCTATAAGTATATTTATGTTATATTTGGGCAATGAATGATGTCAAAATATGGTCAAGAAGGCCATAAAAAGTATCTTTCGTATCATGTCCAATATCTTCTGTTGGGGCATAAGAGCATAATCTATATTTATAAAAGAGGATGTTTGTATATATATATATATATGTTTGAAGTTTATGCGCTGCCAAACCATCCAACCGATCGCCATGAAACTTTAGGATGTTGTCCTGTATACTCCCGAGATGGTTTCTGTGAAGTTTGATGCAGATCCGTCCACAGGGTCCCGCCCCACTGGCTCCTAAAGATCCCATGTTATTCAAATGGAGAATCTGAATTGTTTACAAAAAACATATGACTGTGTGGTTTAATGTAGTTTCACATGCCATAAGCAGATTGAAGTTCTCACAACAACAGTACTGTATATGTTTTGATTTATTGTAGTTCTACATTTCACCTTGAGAGTGTAGCACACACTACTTTTACTTGATCAGGTGATCTGTATTTGGTGTTAACCTTTTTTCCTCGGTAATTAAAACATGTGGTTAAACGTGAAAATAAAAAATAAATAATTATTTGTTTTGCAGTTTACTTTTTATGACATGCCTCCTAAAAAATCTAATATTGGTAGAAGAAGCAAAAATGCTCGAATTCTTTCAGCTATTAGGTTCTAAATCAAACTCATTATTATGACCGGCGAAGCGGGCGGGTACAGCTAGTAGAGATATATTTCTAAATATCCCTTTTAAATGTATATAACACACACTTTCATTTACCAGCTTAAAGGTAATAATAGAATCTACTAGTAACTTATTTTAGCAAAACCAACACTTCGTTATTGTACTAACACAGCCAGTACAATACTGAATATAATTCTATGAATTTAGTAATCTAGACCAACTATTACTTGTAACTGCTGATTTCCTTCATAATTAGATTGATTATTCCTGGTGTTGCCAGAGTGTTAGTATTCCATCTACCAAAAGTCAATCCCTTTGAACAAAGCTGAGGTCTATTTACATTTTTCAGAAGGATCAGGGTACTACTTCTCGTTTAGCTCCTACCTCATGAGGACCAGTCCAGTATGGGAGACCCTATCAGTAGCTAAACTCCTGAGGTTGTCAGAACACACAAGCCCCACTCCTCTACCATGTCAAGGCGAGAAAAATATAGGTGGAGCCACTCAAACACACACATCTATAGCAGCAACCATTATATGGTGATCTAATATTTCTGTACTGCAAAGAAAAATATGGTATAACATGATGATCTCTTCCTAATTCTAACAACGAGCAAACTCCTTTTAAATTTCAGAATAATTAATCATTCATGGAGTTAAATGTTTACATTTAATTAAAAAAATAATCATGATATTAATTACATTATCTGTATTAACTTAGTATTACATAATTCTGTAGTTACATTGATAAAAAAATGTTTAGTATGTGTGTGTGTCTACCTGTAATTGTTGGATTTTTTTAAATTTATGACACCAAATTTCAGCAGGCCACAGTTCCAAGCCTGCCACAGTACAGACGCCAGCCACACAGTCAAAAGGATCAATGAAAGTTACGTCTCGACCAATAATCGAGGATTATCAACTGCCACAAAGATATAGGAGACAACCATTAGACCAACAGGAAATAGACGCTATCAACGTAAGTTATGGCCTGCCTTCCTTTTTATATAATTGATTCCCCACAGCTGGGCCTGTCATACGAAATTGAGATATTTGTCTGTGGGACGATTTCCTTCACCAGCAATCAGTTTGTCTGTTAAGTTTTCTATTACTCAGTTTATATAAACATCTAATATAAGATGATTTATGATTTTATTTCATACTGTACAAATATACAGGATGTTCTCAACGTCTGGTAATGGTTTTTTTTTTTTTTTTTTTTTTTATTATTGAGGATTAGGCAGATAATCTCAAAATATCAATACTACACAAAAAAAATATTTTTTAAAGCAACTATCAATTTTTAATCACATCAGAAGGACAGACCACAAGTAGTCAGAAGAAAATATCAAATGAGAGCACAGTTCAAGGTGTACATCAAATTCAAATTCTTAAAAAAAAAAGAAATCACAATGCTGCAAAGCCAATCTTAAAAGGTGTTACCTATACCAAATTGCGGCAGATCCAATTACAACTTTGTGCTTCATAAAAAATTATTTTGTCTGTTTAATCATTGTAGATTAAACCATTAACTTTATAACGGCAGTTTTATATCACAGTATTGTGTTAGACAAACAATTATTTAGTTGTTGAATCATTGTAGATTAAACCAGTAACTTTATAACGGCAGTTTATATCACAGTATTGTACTTGATAAACAATTATTTAGTTTGTTTAACCGTTGTAGGTTAAAGCAGTAACTTTAACTGTCTTGATACTGTTCCTACCTTTTAAAGCAGTTATCAACTGTTTATCACATCAAGGGTTCTCAAGGAGTCTGAAAATGTATACAAATAATTTTTGTATTAAATGGTAGATAGGGTTTAGTTTTAGTGTTGCATCACCGGCTCTGTATGGAACTGTAACGGCACTATTATATTTAATTTATCTAACAAAATTATTAACGGGAAAAAATCATAATCAAAAATTACAAGATGAAAATGAATGAATTTTATAATGAGATCAGTAACTTTTGGCCTACGTACTTCTTATTTATTTTTTTTTCTACAAATTTAATTTATTTGTACAATCATTATAAGATTTTATTATTTGCTATTGCAAAATCTGACTTACAGAGGAATTTAAGAGGCTAAATTTTACTTTACCTAAGTGTAGGTCTAACTCAATTTCTCCTGTGAAAAAATTATAATTTTGTTGTTCATAAAAATGATATTATAAGGATGAGAACATTTCATAATTAACATGAAATTATCATCGGCCTAGAATAGAGCCTGTGAGCTTTATTTTAATCATTTCAACAACAAACTTGTAATTAAATGTAATTATTATTGAAACTAGGATAGTAATAAATAATATTATTTTGTGCATGCTAGTAAAATATGAAAAAGAAAATAATATTGAATTAAGAGCTTCCTCCAAATTTTACAGCAAGAGTCAACAACAATAGCTGTTTGTGTTTGATTCAAAATCCACTTTTCCACCAATTTGACATAAGTGTAACATGCTTCATGCAGCAGTGTCACCTTGGTAGTCCCCCTTCCACTGTGGCATCACACTGCCAGATGTAGTATGCTGCAGTGTAGCATGCTATTTGCTATCACTTGTTGGTTCAAATGTAGCATGTTTCAAATATCCCTGTGACACTAAGTGTTATTCTGGAACCAGGAGGGTGTGAACCTCGTGGTCCATATTTCTGCTGCAAAGTGGAATGATTGATTGAAAATCAGTTGAAAGTATTAAATACTACGGAAATGTGAGCAAGATTGTGAAATATTTATTTATTAACATATAATGTTCACAGGAAAAATGTTTGATTTTCTTAAATGGCTTTCTATGAAATATCATTTTGTAATGGGTACAGACATTTTTATACCAATGACGGGGAGTGGTCTTCTGTAGTTTGCAACAGTCTCACTTTTAATGATATTGATACAATGTAATGTTATCATACTTTGAAGTAAATGATCATATGTATAGATTTATATTTCAATATAATAACAAAATCATTGTGACTCATGTGTGCAAAATTTCTTTAAAAAAGACCTTGATCATCAACGTATAGTTTTCAGAATAATGAATATTGTGTTCCCTTCCTTCTTTAAGGTCATCTTGGTGATTTCCTTTTGTGATCAATCCCAATAATAATATTAGAGCTATCGTAGCATAAATGGGACCTTTATAAGAGCTGTTACCATCTTGAACCTGTTGAACCTAAAGCATGCAGCTAATATCTCCAAAAACCACATGTAACAATAGCGTGCACTCTACATCTTTTTCAAAACACAGATTCAATTACCTTTGTATATTAAATAGTTTTATGCTAAATCTGTTAAATATATGTATAGTTGTCAAATTGATGGAAATCTGACTTATATTTTGTACAGTGGATTTTTCTCATTGAGCTAATGTATATTCAAGGATCAGTGATACAGTGGTAATGACCCACCCTTTTACGCAAAGTGATATCACGCTTACCCATAGTACCACTGTACGTGTATGTATGTGTGAGCTGGTGGTCAGTACTGTGGTATGTGTATAGTTGAATGGGCTGCCAAATCTTATGAAATTGTCAAAGATATTTTAAGCCCATAAATCAACCAGTCATACCAACGGGGTATTTTTTTTTTTTTTTTACACACATAAAATGAATATAAAATTCCATTACTTGCAAATGTCTCAGAAATTGTAAATGTTCCATGAAACGTCCAGTACTATTATATGATTAGTTACTGTAGTTAGAAAGATCGTATAGGTCTTAGAAACAAATTTATTTTAATTTAGTGGTTGTATTAAATTAATTTTAATGTGTTTTAATTAATGATTTCAGAGTGGAGGTGCCTATTTTTAAGAGATTGCTTCACACTGCAGATAGCAAAGCTGAATCAAGTATTGACTCATGTAATATTCATCCTTATTTAATATTGTTAGTTGTATTTATGAAATAAATGTCTAGTAATCTTGTTTTTATTTGTTTCAAACCAATTACCAAGTAGACACAAATTTAAGTACATTTTTCTAGTGGCTTTAAAAAACATATTCTGTGCAGATGTCTCCCATTAATATTAGGAATTAGACTAATAAAAATATTATTAGCCTACTTGATAACATGCACATCACGTAGTACATACAACACAGAAATCGTGTTTTGATTCATTACAAAAAATTGCTAAATAAGGGTTTTCAACAAAAATTACTGTAATTAATTTATAGATTCCACTTTCCTCAATATAATCCACATTGATTTAAAGAGCTCTATTTTCTCTTTAACTGTAAAACCTATTGACAGATGATATGTGATTTATTTCCTTCCCAATAATTTGTTCAAAGTTATCAATTATATTAAAGTGGATCACCATCTTCAAATTGAAAAGTTAAAGCTTGTTTGTATTTTATTGCCTAAGAGGATTAGATCCTGTTTTCAGGGTGTAAAATATACAGATATACAGTCAGCTGCCTCAGGCAGTGTCAGACGCTGACGGTGGCTAGTTATACTTAAAAACTTATCTTGCTTATTTTTCATCAGATATTTAAAAATAAATTGTCATGACATTTTTAATACTTACTCCCATGTCTAAGTGGATATTTGACTATACTAACAAAACCCCTCCATCTTTTTCGATCCCCTGTATCTTTCTCCTTCGCTCCTAATCTCTCTAAATAATCTACCTTCACTTGGTTCTTCCAATTTTGCCGCGGTCTTCCTCTCTGTCGTTTTCCTTCAAGGTTTCTTTTTATTACTTGTTTTAGATTGTTGTCATCGTCTCTTCTCAAAACGTGTCTAGCACATTTAGATGTCCTTCTATAGTCAAATTCACAGACTACATCTGGATCTTTATAAAGTTCTCTTAGTTTTCTGGTGTGTCTTCTTCTCCACTCTCCTCCCTCATAAATTGGGCAATAAATGTTCCTTAAAATTTTATTTTCAAATACATTTTATTTAATTCTTTTTTATTTAATTTCTATGTTTCTGCCCTATAGAGCAGTACCGTTCTGATTATTGTTTTGTATAGTGCAATTTTGGTTGTATGTGACTATACATACAATAATTTCTTGTAATAAATACTTCAAAATTATTAAGTATTGCAAGACATTTGTAGTAAAATTTTAAAAAAACTACTCTTGTTATATCTTTTAAAACAACCATATTTGGAGTTATTGTTCCGGTTATATAAAACAACTGCTTTTTTGTTTTTAACTATAAAATTTAATTTTTGTATTTTATTAGGATATAATAAATATTTTGGAAAAATTTTAATTGTTGGTTAACCTGTTTTTTTAGATAGATTGTTTTTTATGGAAATTACCAAATGGCAGATTGGTAGTTAACAATGGGTTTTTGGGTTTATTTTTATAGACTTGTTTCACCTTATTCCTTGTTGTTGACCTCAGGAACCAACATCCTACAATTTCGGAACCCTTACTAAACACCATGTATATGGACAATTTACATATATAGAAATGTTCCAATTTTAAAAATCTAAATACAACAATTTATGTTGGAAATGTGCATAGTTTCAACTCCATAACGAATTGATGGGATATTATTGGTGGCCAAGTTTAGTTGGCATAATTAGCCGTGCTTTCAATAAACCTGTTGTACCCTCTGTTGAATAAATAATCTCCAATAAGTCAAATAAATAATCTTTGTCAGAAGTTGTTGTGAGGTTGTCAAAATAAATAGGCGATTGCTCAATGCTCTTAGTGCCGCCACAGTGGCTGCTCAATGTTGCCATCATTGTGGACACTATTAGAGAAGTTTGGGTTTTCCACATGGTATGGTTGCCAGTAAAGAAACAGTATTTGTATTTCCAGTTTGCTTGTGCCCAGATTGGAATATTAATCCGTAGTTACACAATTAACATATTCTATTTATCACACCTCTTAGGCTTTTGCAATATATAATACTAAATTAAAATCTTCAATTATAAATGTAAAAAAACTGTTCAATCTAAGATATTAATATTTTCATTGAAAAATATATTCTCTGAATTATGTATTTATAATTTTTCCTATACTGATTATAGAATATTGTGTACTGTATTTTTCAGAGTGTGACCATTTTAAACCCAAAAAAATGTTGCCAAACAACATTTTTATAGTTAGTAAAAACATATCAAATGGTTCTATTTAGTATAAATTATTGGTTAAATAACTAAACAGAACATTTATCACACATCTTCAAGACATTTTTACAAGCAGTATCCGGCAGAGTTCTATTTTCTCCACCGGGCAATTATAAATTTGTTCAGCAAGATCAGTGAGAATTGCAGAAGTTGCACAGGAAGTTGGCTGATGGAATAATCACTAGCAGTGTGAAGGAGGCAGTGGCATTGTGGGCTAGTTGTGCCTCACATGCATGTGTAAGTGACCCTCAGTCCAGCCTACATGTGACACCAGTAGTTTGTGACGTTATGCATTCTTGGTTGTACTTTCTTCTTCTTTTAGCTTCAGGTACAGTTGTGTCTTGTAAAAATGTTAAACATCAGTTGTTCCCTTATCAATAATACCTGGTGTTATACTTAATAACAGTTTAATTATATATAACGTATTAATCTAAATGATACAATGATAAGAAAATATTTTACTGTCATATAAATTTACAATCATTGATAAAGACAAGATATGTGAGGTGAAAAGTGAAAAGGGACCTCTTGTCGGCAATTATTGGTTTTGAGTTATTGGTATTTTTTAATTAAGCATAAAATTATGAACAAGTTGGTGTAAATTTCATGTCTCTACGATTTTTTTTCTTTAAGTAATAAAAGTTAAAAGTTTCACAAATTGTAAGTGGCATTTGAGAAAAACGGGTTTTTAAACTTTAAACTCACATAGAACCCACGTGTTTCTTATTTAAGAAATATTTCAAACATCAAAACAAAGCTAAACACTTCCTTTTTCAGAATAACAGTTGTAGTTGTTTGAAACACCGGCAGAATTCATTAAAATCTCGTTTTTATAAAGTAATGTAACACAAAACTAAAAATTTGATAAGGGACCTCTTGGTGGCCCCATGTTATTTCCCATAACGACAAGAAATCCCTTTTCTCAGACAGGACATTAGTTGCTTTTAAATACGTTTTTATTACTTTTATCTAGTCTAAATTATTTTAAATGGAGTCTCATCAATATCAAATAAAACTGCAAGTCGATCTAGTTCAGTACAATTCTAAAAGTGATGCAGTCACAGCTGATTGGTAGTGAAAGAGCTGTTTCAAATGCTGCCAATACTGCTTTAGAAAAGGTAACAGTTGTCTCGATGGTTTTAAACACACAAAAAAACTGTCCTGCATTTAGGCAACATTTGCCACAATTCTCTAAGCCGAGGCTAGAACGCAGGGGAGTCTAG
Organism: Stictocephala bisonia; assembly: GCA_035578905.1. Classification (NCBI taxonomy): domain Eukaryota; kingdom Metazoa; phylum Arthropoda; class Insecta; order Hemiptera; family Membracidae; genus Stictocephala; species Stictocephala bisonia. The sequence goes on along the minus strand of JAQJVL010003288.1, from coordinate 26,987 downwards.
TTTTTAGAGTAATGTTTCTTTTCTAATGTGTTTTTGAAAAGGGACCTTTTGTCGGGCCAAACACTGACATCTAAATATCTAAATATGTATCTAAATAAAAAGGTTTTAATGCCTTACATGTACAGTGGATTGACCCACCTGCCCACCCTTACACGTACAGTGGTATTGACCCACCCTTACACGTACTGTGGTATTGACCCACTCGCCCACCCTTACACGTACAGTGGATTGACCCATCCGCCCACCCTTACACGTACTGTGGATTGACCCACCCGCCCATCCTTTCACGTACAGTGTTATTGACCCACTCGCCCACCCTTACACGTACAGTGGATTGAGCCAACCGCCCATCCTTACATGTACAGTGGTATTGAGCGGTACAGTGGTATCTAAAAATATTTAGATACATTTTATTTGATGTTTTAATGTTTCAACTCAACTTTGTAACCGATACAGGCCTGTTCTATATAAACCAGAGTTTGATAATCGATAAAAAACCGAATATTGATAATTTTGACCAAAATTTGTAGTTTCGTGAATACTCAACATTTTACTTTGCTGACAAGAGGTCCCTTTTCTCTTTCCGCCTCACATATTACATGTTAATGCCTTTATAAACCAAGTCATTATGTCTATTTTAATGTTACAGTATTTCATTAAACAAAATAGAAGAATACAAAATAAAATAGAAATGTTAATAATTCTAACATATTTTTAGGCTTATCATTAGTGTAAAATCGATGTTCAAAAGATTATCAGTAGTGTAAAAGGGGTTTATTAGTTGTAATCATAAAATTTATTGCAGAATACATGTTGTGGGCATTTGTTGATCAGGTGACATAACTTATTGTATATTTTAAGTCGCGTAACATAATGGCTGACAGCAGCTTTAACAATCTATTGTAAATCTATTGTGTAAATCAATTCGTATTACTTTTTTCGCAAAATTAATATTTCCTTAAACCTGCTTCAATTTCCATAAAAAAGTAAATCGTATCCAAAAACTGACTGGAAATATGAAAATTACACAGATTGAGTTTAACTTATTACTATATACCCTTTGAGTTTATTGATTATCAATATAACAATTAAGAGTTTAGAGCTGATGTGATCGATATGAGGCCCCCAAGTCAAGTTTAGAGCTGATGTGATCGATATGAGGCCCCCAAGTCAAGTTTAGAGCTGATGTGATCGATATGAGGCCCCCAAGTCAAGTTTAGAGCTGATGTGATCGATATGAGGCCCCCAAGTCAAGTTTAGAGCTGATGTGATCGATATGAGGCCCCCAAGTCAAGTTTAGAGCTGATGTGATCGATATGAGGCCCCCAAGTCAAGTTTAGAGCTGATGTGATCGATATGAGGCCCCCAAGTCAAGTTTAGAGCTGATGTGATCGATATGAGGCCCCCAAGTCAAGTTTAGAGCTGATGTGATCGATATGAGGCCCCCAAGTCAAGTTTAGAGCTGATGTGATCGATATGAGGCCCCCAAGTCAAGTTTAGAGCTGATGTGATCGATATGAGGCCCCCAAGTCAAGTTTAGAGCTGATGTAATCGATATGAGGCCCCCAAGTCAAGTTTAGAGCTGATGTGATCGATATGAGGCCCCCAAGTCAAGTTTAGAGCTGATGTGATCGATATGAGGCCCCCAAGTCAAGTTTAGAGCTGATGTGATCGATATGAGGCCCCCAAGTCAAGTTTAGAGCTGATGTAATCGATATGAGGCCCCCAAGTCAAGTTTAGAGCTGATGTGATCGATATGAGGCCCCCAAGTCAAGTTTAGAGCTGATGTGATCGATATGAGGCCCCCAAGTCAAGTTTAGAGCTGATGTGATCGATATGAGGCCCCCAAGTCAAGTTTAGAGCTGATGTGATCGATATGAGGCCCCCAAGTCAAGTTTAGAGCTGATGTGATCGATATGAGGCCCCCAAGTCAAGTTTAGAGCTGATGTGATCGATGTGAGGTCCCCAAGTCAAGTTTAGAGCTGATGTGATCGATGTGAGGTCCCCAAGTCAAGTTTAGAGCTGATGTGATCGATATGAGGCCCCCAAGTCAAGTTTAGAGCTGATGTGATCGATATGAGGCCCCCAAGTCAAGTTTAGAGCTGATGTGATCGATATGAGGCCCCCAAGTCAAGTTTAGAGCTGATGTGATCGATGTGAGGTCCCCAAGTCAAGTTTAGAGCTGATGTGATCGATGTGAGGTCCCCAAGTCAAGTTTAGAGCTGATGTGATCGATATGAGGCCCCCAAGTCAAGTTTAGAGCTGATGTGATCGATATGAGGCCCCCAAGTCAAGTTTAGAGCTGATGTGATCGATATGAGGCCCCCAAGTCAAGTTTAGAGCTGATGTGATCGATATGAGGCCCCCAAGTCAAGTTTAGAGCTGATGTGATCGATATGAGGCCCCCAAGTCAAGTTTAGAGCTGATGTGATCGATATGAGGCCCCCAAGTCAAGTTTAGAGCTGATGTGATCGATATGAGGCCCCCAAGTCAAGTTTAGAGCTGATGTGATCGATATGAGGCCCCCAAGTCAAGTTTAGAGCTGATGTGATCGATATGAGGCCCCCAAGTCAAGTTTAGAGCTGATGTGATCGATATGAGGCCCCCAAGTCAAGTTTAGAGCTGATGTGATCGATATGAGGCCCCCAAGTCAAGTTTAGAGCTGATGTGATCGATATGAGGCCCCCAAGTCAAGTTTAGAGCTGATGTGATCGATATGAGGCCCCCAAGTCAAGTTTAGAGCTGATGTGATCGATATGAGGCCCCCAAGTCAAGTTTAGAGCTGATGTGATCGATATGAGGCCCCCAAGTCAAGTTTAGAGCTGATGTGATCGATATGAGGCCCCCAAGTCAAGTTTAGAGCTGATGTGATCGATATGAGGCCCCCAAGTCAAGTTTTTATCAATATAGACTCCTAAATTTAACTTGATTAACATATCTATCAGAATCATCTTTAATTGACCTCAATCTAAAGCCGTGTTTTCCTAGCGATGCACTTTCTACGCCGCGTATAACGCATAATGTGCGCTGCCCAGTCATACACAGGGAAGCCACTAGACTGATTTCCTAGAAGCGTTTTTCGGTTGTGCGCCGGCGTGTTTTGATCGACGTAATTGGGCGACTGACTTCAGACCAGTCAGTTCGGTTGTACGTCGCGCATCACAATACTTCGTGGGTTTGTTTTGGTAGTGTTTGTAGTTGTTCCAACTGTGTTTACTGTGTTGTTGTGTTCCGAAAAGATAATGACATTATACGCTTACTTAAATCACGCGAAGAAGAACGCAACGAAACTGTTAAACGCCTAGATCAACTAATGACACCAGAACATCCAGACGAAATAGATTTATTCTTTCAGTCTATGGCGGAAACTGTAAAAAAATTCAACCCAAGAATGAAAACATAGGCTAAAATTAAAGTGTTACAACTTATAACACAAATGGAAATGCAGAGTTACAATGAAGCAGCCGACGTTCAGCGTAAGACGACTTTCATTTATTACTCTAGTATTTCTGCATCCACATCAACACATTCGCCATATACCAATGATTGCACTGAAATGGAGCCAGTTGATTCAATTTTAAACTATTTTTAAATTCTCTTATATATTTGTTATTTGTAATTGCTTTGCATTTTCCATTAAACTATTAATGAGCAACTATCAAAGTAGTATAATTTTATTACACATACCTTAAGGTAAGGGCAAGTTTCTCAGCTGGTGAAATTGGCCGTTTTACTCTGTTACAAGGTTCACACGTCAATAACTCTTCAACCATCTCCAATAAGTAATAAAATTGGTTCCTAGTAAACCTAAAATAAGCTTTAAATTTTATTTCATCATCTAAAAGGTGCTTATTTATTAACAACTGAAAGACACATTCGTCTTCTCTAAAATTGAACAAGTCACTGGTTTTACTTCTAACTGAACAAAACTTTTTTGTTAAAACATTGACTTCTTCATCAACCTCGTCTAAATACGCCTTTAATACTAAAGCACATACTTGTTTTCTCTTCCGCGAGCTCATCTTGAAGCTACCTTGCTGGATGACGCAACTGAACTGAACATTTGTAGGAAAACACTTTTACGCCGCGTATTATATTATACGTCCACGCTGGCGTTGTACGTTGTACGCGACGTAGAAATTGCGTCGCTAGGAAAACACGGCTTAAACATTATGTTTTGGGTTATACCTCTATTGAGCAGAAAACTGTTAGTTTTTAAAATGCCATTAGTCACCCCCGTTCCATGACGCGAGTGGTCGTGCGATGGCAAAATGCTCACACTTTCTAGCAGTGATTCTAAAAGTTGCAAATATGTCATGCAACAATCATATTTGCATTTTTAACTTTGAAAATTAAGCTTTTAAGTTTATTAAGTGTATTTAAGTATTAACGAATTCAGTGTGTGTATATATATATATATATATATAAAACCAACTTACATTGGCTATTTACCACTAAATGTATTAGATTTTTAGGAACATTATAGAATAAAATGTATTGTTATGAATTAATCATTTTAATTATCAATAGTAATCTAGTTTACATTTATGAGATTGAAAAATGACTTGAGTTGACAAATTGTATACTATGAATGGTTTGTTGCTCGTTTTATCAGTATAAACATCGTTATTCAATGTATTTATTCATTGCTCACTTCACATCTAGTACACCCTGGTGTGGTGTGTTCTTTACAAATAGGCATTTGACAAGCGCTGCATTTCACAGTGGTTTTCCTGTTTTTTCGTCTTGGACATATTCCACAGCGAGGATACTCCCTGTTCAATTACAGGAACAACTGGCGGCAAGTCATAGAAATTATAAATGGCTGGAATAAGAGGTATTCCGCTTAACTGGTTCAGATCATATTTGATGGGAAGAAAACAGATAGTAAACATTGGCAAATTGTATAGTGAGCTAAAAACTGTAAAAAAGGGCGTACCACAGGGATTGGTACTATCTGCTAATTTGTTTTTAATATTTATAAATGGCCTGTTAACAAAAAATTTTTATGGTAAAGTGACAGCTTTTGCAGACGATGTTGCTCTTACATACGCAAACTACGACAAAGAGATAGTATATAATCAAATGATGCAAGACCTTGATCTATTAAATTCTTGGTGCAATTCAAATTGTATGTCAGTGAATGTATCTAAGACAAAGTACATTAATTTTGGTTTTGATAGTTTTGAGTTTGCTCTAATATCAAATTTCACGATAAAATGTGTAAAAATAGAAATACTTGTAACTGCCAAGAAGTGCAAAAAGTAGAGGATTTCACTTATTTAGGAATAAGATTGGACCAAAGGCTGTCATGGAAACAACATATCACTCAACTAAATAACAAGTGCAGGTCAAGCATTAGAAATTCCTATTTTCTAAGACATGTATGCGATGTGGATTTATTGAGATCACTTTATTATGCACTAATACACTCCAAATTACAATATGGAATTTCTTGCTGGGGAGGTACATTCAAGACACACATAGAAAAATTTAAAATAACTCAGAATCACCTAGTTCGTGTATTGCTGTTTAAACGGAAACACGAAACAACATTTCCACTTTATCAATCTTTAAAAATTCTTCCAATGCGGCACTTGTACATATTTAAAGTATTAAGATTGTTTTGTATCAAAAGTGGGCAAAACAGAAATGAAAATGTGCAAAATCCAGGCTATTTGGCTCGAAAAATTTCAAGGGGAAATGTTTTAAGGCCTAGAGTAAATAAAGGTGGGTTTAAAAATTCCTATCTTTTTTTAGCACCAAAATTATACAATTTTTTACCCATAGAATTGAAGCAAATTACAAGTACAGTGAAATTTTCAAATGAACTAAAAAATTGGTTACTTGATCAAAAAGATGTGTAAAACATGTTTGATGTTATAGTTTACATTTAACAAGCTTTAGATAAAATAGTAAAAAGTAATATTAAGAGTTGCCTTATATATTGTAGTATGTTCTTTTTGTTCATTATTAGTGTAAACTTGTAAATATAGAATTTTGGGTTATGATTAGGAATAAAATAAATCTATTAATAGTAACACTATTTTGTTAAGTTGATTTTTAAGGGGAATATTGTGTTTCGTTTGTATTAGAATAAGGATTGCCAAATCCCACAGAAGCCACGTTATCAGTAGAAGCAACATAATGGCTGATAATTAGTGACAGGCATAGTGAACACCAGCCATCATTACTGGAAGAGATGGCAGTATTTATTTCCATAGAAACTGTATGATTGATTTGTAAAACTGAGGAAATATTTTCATTTATTCATTATTCAGTAAACAGTTCAATGTTTGCATTTACCAACAAAGAGACACTGGTTTCATACATACCGAGGAAAAAGAAATTTGTTCTCTTGCTTTCAACTTTACATGAGACAGACGATATTGATGAGACTGGAGTTGACTGCAAGCCAACAATAATAACCCTTTACAACAAGTACAAGTGTGGTGTAGACGTATGTGACACAATGCAGAAACAATATTCAGTTTCTAGAATAGTCAACCGCTAGCCTCTAGCTCTTTGTCTTGAATGTAGGTGGAATAAATGCCTATATCATCATTAAAGCTAATAATATAAATATTGACAAAGAAACAGTTCTACTTAGAAGGGATTTTTTGTTGAATCTTGGAAGACAGCTGCTGGTTGATCAATCTAAAAGAAGAACAAGCGAAGCCTACAACATTCCAAGACCAATGAAATTAAGGATTAGAAAAGTATTTAATATTGAAAATGTTCAGCTAATAATGATAATAATAATATTAGCTCATTGAAAGCTAATAATGAACTTATTACATTAACTACAGAATACAGGCTTTCTAAATCCAAAGAAACTAAAATTTTGTTAAAAATAAGAAAATTGATTACAGAAAGAAAGTTATCAAATCAAGCTAGATTTTTGTAGTAATCGTATAGCTAATTCAAGCAATATTTGTAAAACAACATGGAATGTTATAGGTGATGAAGTTAACATGAAAGAAAAAACAAAACATGCTAATATTAAGATAAGCATAATAGACTGTCAGTTGATAGTCCTGAATCAGTTGTTTCTATATTTAATGAATACTATTCCACCATGGTGGAATCTCAGATTATACCTCTTCTGGACTCATTATCCTCTTTAAATAGCCTACATCCAACTATGAACAGAAGGAGTAATTTGTCTCTTTTTGAGCCTGTAACTGGAAAAGATATTGAGAGTGTAATAAAATCATTTAGTAATAAGTATTCAACGGGTTATGATGGAGTACCAATGCCAATCATAAAACTTGCAATCGACAGTTTAAAGAAACCTTTAGTAAATCTAATCAACTCCGCAATAAGCAATTGAATTTCTTCAAAACATACTTGTGCGGTAGATTACATATGTTTTGTGTTGGTGATCAATATTCATCTCGCCAAGAGGTTCTTGCTGGGGTCCCCCAGGGTTCCGTCCTTGGTCCTCTTTTGTTTATCTTGTATGTAAATGATTTGCCAATAAATCTGGACTGTACAACCATTTTATATGCTGACGATACCTCTTTAATTGTAAAACACAACTGTTTGGCTAATGTCCTAACCCACACTAATAGGGTAGTTAATACTGCTAATGAATGGTTTGAATCAAATCTTTTAAAGATCAATGAAAGTAAGACTGAACATATACTATTTACATTAAGACATTTTGAAATAGAGGACGATACTTCGAGGGCAGTCAAACTTTTGGGTGTGTATTTAGATCAAAAACTTGTATGGAATGAGCACACTAATAATTTGGTATCCAAACTATCCAGAGTGTGCTTTTTACTGAGGAAATTAAATAGTTGTGTTAGTAATGACTTAATGAAAATTGCCTATTTTAGTTTTTCCATTCTCATTTATTATATGCCAATATGTTATGGGGTAACAGTGTGGGTGCTGATGAAATATTTAGATGGCAGAAAAGAGCATTAAGAATTATGTTTGGATTAGGTTACAGGGAAAGTTTCAAAGATTATTTTAAAATCTATAATATAATGACTGTTCCTTGCATTTATATTTTTCAAAATTTAATGTTTGTTAGAGAAAATATTGTAAATTTTATTGACTTTACAAATGTACACAATTATCATACCAGGCATGCCAAATATTTAGTTTTACCAGTCATAAGATTGGGTAAGTATGCTAAGAGTCATAAGTATTTGCAAATAAAACTCTTTAACAAATAGCCAGCGGTATTGAGATTATTATGCATTAAGGAATTTAAAGCTAAAGTTTCGAAATGGCTGCTAACACAAGCATTCTATTCTGTAGAGGAATTCTTAAACTCATAAACAAAAACAAAATATCTCAATATATTTCTCTGTTATTTAGATTTAAGTTTTCTGTGTATAAGCTATTAATTTATTTACTATTTATTTATAAATAGATGGCCAGATGTGTAAGGTATTAAAACATAACTTTCAAATGTCCAACCTTGCCAAGTAATTAAAGTGGCTGAATCTTTAAGTAACTCCAAAAGTGAGGACTATTACAGTCTCGCCAATTATGTAATTAGACTACACTCGTCCACACTCATCCTACACTCATCCACATTCATCCTACAATCATATAATCATTCATATTCGCCTTAAAATACCAACAACGTTGTGTCGGCGTCTCATATGTAAGAATAAGAAACTCATCCTTTATTTCCTGCATTTTCCTACACGACTCAATGTATCCAAAATCACACCACTTTTGACAATCAGGCAATACTGAACAACAACAAACAAATCAGGCAATACTGAAATTGTTTCAAACTATAGACTATTATCGTTAATATCCTCTTTTTCTAAATTATATGAGCGAGTTGTCACCAGCCAGTTGACACATTACTTGGAAACTAATAATCTCATCTCCAAGGAGCAACACGGCTTTAGAAAGGATAAGTCGGTTGTTGGTGCAAGTATTGACTTCATTGAATCAATTATAGAATCTGTTGATAAAGGTGAACAAACAATTGGAATTTGTATGGACCTTAGTAAAGCTTTCAATAGTGTATGTCATATTAATTTACTAAATATATTGGCAAACTTTGGTATAAGAAATAGAGCCTTTTCTTGGCTCAAATCTTATTTGAGCCACAAAAGTCATTTTGTTGAACTGAAATATACTAACAATTTTAATCAGACCACAACATATAAATCTAAAACAAACCCACTAAAATATGGCGCCCAGCAGGGATCCATATTAGGTCCATTACTCTTTTTGTGTTATATTAATTAAGGCTATTCAATGAATGATGACAGATTAATAACTTTCCACAATAATAATTGTTTGGAATTGAATTCAACAAGAAGATTACAAAAATATTTTAATGATTTTTATTTTACGGATGATGGTGCTGATGTGCTTAGGTTGATTTACTATAATAGTTTTCATTCTAAGTTTTTTAAAGAACGGTGATGAATTTTTTATTTACTTAAATGAACTTCCTAAGATTGACATTATTGTACTTTCGGAGTGCTGGTTGCAGGAGGGGGTGGAGTGCATTCTGGTTGAAGGTTTTCACATTGTACTCACTGATAAGCGGCGGAACAGAGCCGATGGTGTCATTGTTTTCTTCAACAACCGGTTGTCTGTAACTACTTTACAAATATCTCTCAGCAATGTTTATGGCATAAGACTTGATTTTAACTTGCACAACACAAAATTTTGTATTTTAGCTTTTTACCGTACTTTTGATTGTGATGTACATTTATTTATTAATTCTCTAGAAAATTATGATAGTTTGAATAATGATGACCCATCCCCCACCAAAACTGGAAGTCAAAACCGTACTGGAGGATGGCTCAAAACCAGACAAGTGATAAGATCACGAGTGGCAATCGGAGGGTTTAATCACAACTCGGCAGCTGAGCAAAAAATAAATTATTTATTACAAAAGAAAACAACAAATTTGGTAGAAGGCCACAATCTCAGAAATAACACTCAAAACAAGAAATATGACACCGTCAGCTGCGTTCGACAATACAACACTTCGGGTATTGGACACTGAACGGTTGTCTTGTGGTCTTGCTCAGGTTGATTGGGCTTCAGTGTTGTTGAATCTACGTTTAAATTCTTGTGTATCTGATTTTTTTAAAAATTATATCTGATTTAGTTGAAAACTCAAAAGCAGACAGAAAATAAACGTCCAGATTTAAGAAATTGAAGCCATGGATATCTAATAATTAATTCGAAAAGAGATAAATGAAGTAAAAAAGTTAAAAAACAACCTTTTAACATTAATATGAAAAAAAAAAACACTAAATAATTATTCTGCATTAAGACAATTTATTGCTAATTCAATTAAATATTCTAAACGTGATTATTACAGATCTAAATTAAACCAATTTCATAATGACCCCAAACAATTTTGGATGGTCATCAATGAACTAACAGGGAGAAATAATAAAAAGGATTCGTTCCCTATCCTGAAATACCGTCCTAATGTATCTACCATTACTCATAGTGTTTGCAAAGAAGTAGCAAACTACTTTAATACTTCTTTTACTGCTGTTGGACATTCCCTGGCTAGTTATATTGACAGTAGTGGTCCACTTATCATCAACGATGCAGATTACAGGCAACCTACAGTGTTCACACTTCATACAGTGACTGAGCATGACATTATTCGACACGTTTCTACTCTACGGGGTAGGTCTGCGCCCGGATTTGGTATTGTCTCCACTTTCACTCTTAAAGATAACATACATATCTTCTCTAAGCCATTATTACATTTAATTAATCTCAGCTTGGCAAATGGAATTTTTCCTGACAGTTTTAAATTAGCGAAGGGTTTCCCTCTCTATAAATCTAAATCATATTCTGAGAAAAATAATTTCACGCCAATCTCACTTTTGAATGTGTTTTCCAAGGTACTTGAGAGTATAGTAAAAGAACAATTAGTAAATTATCTTCACCAAAATGATATCTTAGCAGATTGTCAATTTGGGTTCAGAACGGATAAGAATGTTTAAGATTTTTTTTTTCAAAGTTATCAAAGAAATTTATAATTCCCTCTTGGACAATGCACATTCTCTCTTAATATTTTTAGATTTGAAAAAAGCTTTTAACAGCATAAATAGAAGTAAACTAATCTCTAAATTATCAGCAATAGGTGTATCGGGAAATGCTCTAGACTGGTTTAAAAGTTATCTTACTGGTCGACGCCAGGCAGTGACAATTTACGGTATAAACAGTGATGAACTTAATGTTGATTACGGTATGGTTCAGGGTAGTACAATGGGACCAATTTTATTTGTAATATACATTAACAACATTTCTAAATTAAATATTAACGGACAATTATTTCTTTTTGCAGATATTACTTTTCTTTAATCAAAGATAAGTCATGGGAAAGTCTCCGTAGTAAAGCTCTATTGGATCTTAAAATATTTTTAAAAATGGCTAGACCAAGATATTTTATCGCTTAATATCTCTAAAACAAAATGTTTGCCAATTTATCTCACACCGAATGGAGACTACACTTTGAGGGATCTAGTTATACATAGTTGCCAAAACCACCTTAAAAATTTCTATAATCGTGAGACCATAGAAAAAGGATCATCATACAAGTCTAGGAGTTATATTTGATTCACGTATGAAATGGATAGATCATATAAATTTCTTAAAAAACAAAGCCAGAAATTTTATTTTTGCTGTTAGACAGTTAAGTAGTGTTATTAATTTCAATTAAATAAAATTAGCATATTTTGCGTATATGCAATGAATTCTTACTTATGGTTTTGTTGATTGGGGGGGGGGAGCATTTAGTTTACATCTTGAAGACCTAAATGTGGTTCATAGGTCCATTCTAAGAGCTGGGTTTATGAAATGTTGAAGATATTCCTCTGATTTACTATTTTGAGAAACAAGAATTCTTCCTATCAAAAAACTATTTATTAAGGATTTATTCATTTACATTTTTAAGCAGTTTGGTATACTGTTTTCCACCATTGAACACACACACAAAACAAGATATGCAAACAAAGTAGGAATTATAACATTCAATCAGTAGAAATCTTTTTCAACAACAAATACTTTTTACATCACTCACGTCCTGTTCAGAAACTTTTGCACTCAATTTGTAAGTCATACACTATTTGATTCCACATCCATTATAGTATTTAAAAAAGACAAATCGTGGTTGCATCTAGTCAGTGATGAGGAAACTGAGTTCCTTATCTCTGCTGATTGTAGGCGGCCATGACCTTTTCTCCTCCTCCCCACTGCATTTCACCTTTAACGCATTGGCACCTTATCTACAGTTTTATTCTCTTTAAATTCGTATTATTTTCTCACGTAATTTTAATTTTTGATTAAGTATTTAATATAATATCACATAAATAGTTCATTCCAAATTAACGTATTAGTTTTATTAATTACACTTCGTAATTTCACAGGTTAATTTTAATTCAAAAACAGCTCGAGTCTACGTACAGGCCTCTGACGCCCATGTGGGCTCATTTCTCTTTATAAATGTAATTTTTATAACCAGGCAAATATTTGTTGATCTAAATTTTGTTTTTTCTCTACTTTCGGATTCAGTTTCTAAAATAGCCATTGATAAGACTTAATTATTTTATATTGTTTTATTTTTAGTGATTATTTTAGTTATTTTTTATATGATGTTGTAAATTATGAAATCTAAGTGATATTTTGCTTATAAACTTGGTTTGTGAAGTATATTCTGTATTTTCTTTATGGATGTATATTTTATTTTGTACTTTGGTGGAAATAAAGTGATTTTTGATTTGATAATGGATTCATTGTTAAAGCCTCCTGAGCTGATATATATAACAAATAATAAGGTTAATGTATCTTTGTCGTTTTCAGCTACAAAATATTTCTATTGGACTACCAGTTTCAGAGCAAGAACTCCATGGTCACATCCAATGTACGTTGTCAAAATAGTCACATTAAAAACAGAATGTGACTGTTTTGACAACGTAGTCCAATATAAATATTTTGTAGCTGAAGACGACAAAGGTAGTTAACCTTATTATGATAATGAAGTCTCTAATTTAGGCATTTCCAGCAAAATTACTTTATATGCAGACGATGTTAATATAATATTTTCAGGATATCATTCAAACGAAATAGAAATGTCTGCCTATACCCAGCTTTCATTTATTCAACAATACTTAGCTGAATTAAACCTTTTAATAAATCCCAGTAAATCAAAATTTTCTTTATTCATGAACTTAAGTACAGTAATGCTGTATAAAATAACATGTTATCTGGGTGACATAAGTTTCGCCTAGTTCCAAGATGTCACCCAGTGGAGGTAGCTGGTGCCGGCAAATGTTTAGGGACAAAATCATCAATTAGTGATGTTTTTCAAAATTGAAAATTTGGCCTCATGCAAATTATTACTCTTTAAGCTTTGTAAAAATTACAAACAAAGGATTTTAAAAAGTTAGAATTAATAAGTTACTTCATTGTGCTCAAGGTCAGGTATGTATAGTGTAGTGATGTGCACTACGCAGTGGTGTGTGTATTGTGTAACGTGCGGAAGGTTGTGCCTAACAAAATGTTATACAGTAAAATCGTTCTGCAATTTATTGTTAACTTTAAATATTTCTATCTACCACAGTAAAAATACAATTCAAACTATTTTATCTTAGTTAGTTTTTATTAAAGATAGAATTAAACTGAAGCTTGGTTTCACAACAAAACATTCATACAAATATGTTAAGAAATCATAATATGTAACAATCTGAATATTACCAAAATAATGCTCAATTTACATTTTGAGGCTTCAAAATATCACATTTTTCCAGGAAGGGCCTTGAATCATTAATTGAAATAAGAGATTTCCTGTATTCAATATCTCCTGGATAATGTACATTCGCCACTCCCCCCCCCCCCCACCTCCGATTTCGCACAGTGAAAATCTAGTCCTCTTGGACTATTCCAGACTGTAGAATGGTTTCTTGACAGGGAAGTCTTGAAGTGATTTTCACAATTTTCTTACACATACTACAGCAGTTTCACTGAATTGTTCAAACCTCATTTTATGTCAGTTTAGATTTCAAAAAAATAACCCTGGTTATTTTAATGGCTCATTAACATAATATGTGCCAAATTAGATTGCTCTCAAGCTGACATTTGTACCACTTTTATCATAGAGGCAAAATAGTTTAATAACTATGAAAGTATAGCAACAATCGTTATTTTCCTTTTCAAGAGAGAATTACTTTCCTTCCATTGTACTACCATCATAGACCTTCATATGTATCTGGTATAGCCATCCCTGAAATTGAAAACTGTTATAATTTTGTTCTTTTGAAATTGATTCTTTACATTTTTTAGCACTACACTCATCTCAATATTGAACGTTTTAAGTTGAATGTAAGGTAAATTCATTTCAACAATTAAATGAATCTTCTTTATTAAAAGCAAAATTAGATAGTACTTAACTTGAATTGCAGAAATACTTTAAATTCATCTTTTAAATAATACATGTTACGTTTTTACTTGATAACATCATTTCCGATAAATTACCATCCAATTCATGTTCCTACATACAAATTGAGTTAGTTGCTTCAAAATGTATCTAGGGGTAATGGGGGCCAAGATAAACTATATGACTTATGTTGAAGGTACAAACTATATCAGCAGTCATGAGGATGCCGAACAGCCATCATGCAAGGATATCCCCAAATCCAACACAGGGAAACTGAAAAAGGCAGTGTTTTGCGGCTACAACCCAACTGTTCGACCAGTTCTACACCACACCAACAAGACTGTAGTGAAAATGTCCCCTTATCCAACTCAAATCATTTGGATTGTAAGTAATAGCATTTTTATGTATAATTTGTTACTTTTTAGTGCGTTGGTGTGTATAAAGGTTTCTGTTTTTCAATAGAATGTCAATATACAACATAACTTTCTTCAACTGAATAAATTACATACCAAAATTATTTATTTGTCTTATCAATGTTATCTTTATTTCTCTATTTGGTCACTATCTCAAGATATCGGTTAATGTGGATTGCAAATGAGTAACCTTGACAGGCGTTTTTAATCAGAACATAATGCCACAGTACCGACAAATTGTACTTTGTCTTTAAAATGATATTTGATAAGAGCATAATAGAAACAATTTCAACATGGTGTATCAAATATGTCCTTAAGTGGCTTTTATATATATAAAAATAAATCTTTATTGTCATACGAATTTGTACAAATTTTTGACAAAGTCAATATATAGCAATAGCTGCCAAGTCATAAATATTAACTTAACTAAATTATAATTACAGAAGTCAGTCATGAAATACAGTCCTAATGGGCTTTCAAAAATGAATTAATGTTTGCCAAAATGTAGATGCATAAAAAAACCATAGGAAAACAAATGAAACATAGTAAGATACCACTGCAAAACAAACACCAAAACAACAAATAATTTAATTCACGTTAAACACTAACTAATTAATCCAAAACCCATACAAAATAATAAATATATACAGATTTAATAACAATTTATGATACATAGTAGACAATAAATCATTAAAGTAGACCTACTAGTTTATACAATTTAAATTTCAAATAAAAAAGACTATGCAAAAGTGTTTCCTATTTAAATATGTACTTAAATTGTGTCTAATTTTAAAACTATCTGCACGAAGGATAGAGTAAAACTCTTGGAGGCAATAAAAAGGGTTATTTAAAAGCCAGGAGTAAAACAGTTTTTTAAATTTACTTTCAGGATGCTTTTTAATTAGGGGCTTTAGCACATTATAAAGCCGAAGAGCTACTGTAGTGTGACTATTTATGGTTTTAGTTAGCCTACAATAGGCTATTGAAGCTAGTTCTTTACTGCAAGTATTATAGCAGTGAACTTCAGAATTAAACTTCAATAAATAAGATTTTTTCAGAACATATCGAGTTAGGTCGTAGATGTAAAGGTTGATAATGGTCAGAATTCCCTAACTAATAAAAAGTGGCTGACAGTGTTCCAAGTGTTCCGAATCTGTAATGATTCTTAAGGCTTTTTTTTGTAAAATTAAAATCTTGTGAACCTTACAGCAATTCCCCCAAAAAAGGAGGCCATATCTAAGTAAAGATTGAAAGTAAGCAAAATAAGTTGAGTGTACAACATTTTTTTGGAATATGAAAGATAAGGCATCTCAGAAGATAAAGAACCCTGGAAAGCCTGACAGATAGTTGTTCTATATGTGGTGTCCAATTCAATTGAGAATCGAGCAGCAGCCCAAGAAATTTGACAGAAGACAAAAATTCTTCTTCGAGATCAACAAGTTCAGTATTAAGATGTTTTAATGTAAATAGAATATTTGGGTTTTACTCTTGTTTAAAAGAAAACCGTAGGACTGAAACCAAAGGGAAGCATCTAAAATTGTGTTTTTAATTATTTCATTTAATTCTTTTAAATTGTTGCCAGTGCTTATGAAAGTCGAGTCATCTGCATAGAGGATTGTTTTAGAGTTAACAGAAAGGGGCAAATCATTTATTGTAATTAGAAAAAGGAGGGGGTACAGAACCCTGAGGTACACCGTACTTGACATCAGCCTCTTGTGACTAGACACCATCTATGTAAACTATTTGTTTACGATTTTTCAAATATGAATGAAAGAATTTAAGTGAAGGGCAGAGAAACAATAATACTTTAATTTATTTAAGAGGTCAGAGTGATTAACAGAATCAAAGGCCTTACTCAGGTCACAGAGGGTGGCCCGAGCAATGACCTTATTTTCAAAAGCCTAAAGAACTTCTCTTATCAATTTATCTATTGCCTCAGTTGTGGAAAGTCCCTGTCTGAAACCAAACTGGAATGCATTAAGAAAATTGTTTATTTCTAAAAAATGGATACAGTAGTTTGGTCATAGACTGAAACCTCAAATAATTTAGAAACTGTTGTAATCACAGAGATGGGACGAAAGCTACTTGGTTTGTCTCTTGGTCCTTTTTTTATAAATAGGACAGATAATTTTAGAGGATCAGGAAACACCCCTTCTTGTAGGCATTTATTAATACAGATTGTAAGTGGGATAGCAAAAAAAAATATATATATATATATGGAACTATTTACATACTCTAGGTATTAAGGATCTTATCATTTCAAATAAACTCTCTTATTTTCATTGAAACTACGTGGCAAAAATATATAATATCTTTGCCCTTGTATATTTTTGAAAATATGACTATCTGGCACAAAAGTTGTTGCTTACATTTCTATTGTGTTCTGACTGATCACTGACGGGAAGTACTGGCTACACGAGTTATATATAGGCCACATGGGTAGAGAAGGCTCATTCTCAGCAATAACTAGAAGGTTCTGGGACATAGAACTTTCTAGTCCTTTCTCCGCTGGTGGGCTGTAATATTTTATATTGCACTGGCTACATAGTATTTTAGTTAGGTCCAAATAGGAGTGTGTTCATAGATGATATCTCAATTGTAGTTAATATTTATTTTTTCTCAAAACTTGGCTTAAGCGGCCGGTGTCATAACTAGAATCTACATTTTCCGGTGACAACCACGTCAAGGTACTATCTACAATATTTACAAGATAACCATACGTTTCGCCCATACTGTAATGTGGCATTCTCAGTGGTTTCTCTGAGGCTCTCAGGAGATACAGTGGTGTTTTAGAGAAACCACTGAGGATGCCACATCACAGTATGGGTGAAACATCTGGTTATCTTGTAAATATTGTAGATAGTATCTTGACGCGATTGTCACCGGAAAATGTAGATTCTAGTTAGTATTTATTTTTCTGTTTCCCTAATTATTAATCATTATTCATTATTAAGAGGACGATCATAGAGATATGGGCGAATGAGTGTAGATGAACCAGTGTTGTCATTGTTAGTATCTAAAGTCGGCTATTTTAAGACCCATTTATTAGTAGTGGCTAAGGAACCTATAGCCATTGATTTCATTTTTACCTTTCAATATTTCTATTGACTATAGAACTTTCCTTTCTATATAATTGTTTAACATTTTCAGAATTTTAACTTTACCAAAATTCATAGAGTTCTTTATAGCTATAGCAGAAATAATGGTGTTGTCCAGATTTTTAATTTGGCAAATATGTTCTTTGATTTTAGTAGATATTTCTCCAGTTTTCTCCAACATAACATTTTCCTTAGCTGTATTCCAGATGAATTGAATGGTGTTTTTTTTACTGGCCTGATAACAGAAAATGTTTTCTGTAGCAGGCAAAAAATAGTTTTAATGGTTTTAAAAAATTTAGCGATTTTTTTTGACATTGAATATATGAAAGAAAGGCTTGGTCAATGTCTGAGAAAAATTTACTACAGCCAGGAATAAATTAGTAAATACAGTTTGGCTACAAGCACTATTACTTATTAAATAACAGTATATTTAACTTGTTGGACGTATAAACATAAATTATGAATACTATAAACATCATTGTTTATATTCCAACAGCTGTTACTTTTCAATTAATTTAAATCCCTCTCCATGTTATTCACATAGCCGACATTTGTACTTGGAGGGGTTACCTTACTCTTCATAGTGAAAATATTGAAAAATAAATATCTTCATGCACAACTACGAACAGAGTTAAATTTATTTACATCTCAAAGTTAAAATTGGTCAAGAAATAGGGAGGAGTTTCATTAACAAAGGCAACTTCTTGTACTTGTATTTTATGCAAGGATATAAATCAATAATAATTATTATTAATTGCTAAAAACCCTCTCAAAGAGCCAATTATAGATTGAGAATAATGTAGTAGAGTGAATGAAATTCATTCAAACTAAGGTTAACTTTACGTTAAAAAGTGTCTATAATTAAACATTAATAACCTATAATTTTTCAAAAATATTGTGAATGCATTGTATTTATTCATTTTAAATATATATCATACATATAACATAATCAAAGAAAGATATTAAAATGTCTTTCTACTAATACCTTTAAAAAACTTTAAAATGTATTTCTCTGTGTCTAGTAAAGTTATTGTAATTTTCAGATGGAAGAAAGGAACAGCATATATATGGGACTTTGGATATATATGGTAAGTAGATTTTTCTGTTCTCCTTTTATTATTAACAGTTTAATATTATCATTAAACCTTTAACGAAGCTTAACTAGTCAAGGTCACAATCACCCTAACTAGTCAAGGCCACAATCACCCTAACTAGTCAAGGTCACAATCACCCTAACTAGTCAAGGCCACAATCACCCTAACTAGTCAAGGTCACAATCACCCTAACTAGTCAAGGTCACAATCACCCTAACTAGTCAAGGTCACAATCACCCTAACTAGTCAAGGTCACAATCACCCTAACTAGTCAAGGTCACAATCACCCTAACTAGTCAAGGTCACAATCACCCTAACTAGTCAAGGTCACAATCACCCTAACTAGTCAAGGTCACAATCACCCTAACTCAAGCTGATATATAAATTGGCTGAATAGTTAATTAAACCTGGCATTATATTGAATGAATCAATTTTTATTTAACTAAAAATAAATTATGTATAGAGGAGTGGCAGAGGATAATTCAAGCTTGACTTAGTCTGTCTGAAATTTGATAAATGAACTCATGTGCACCATTATTAAAGTTAGCACCATTTTATTGATATATTCATGACCAATATAGAAAAAATTAAGTCATTTCAAAACTCATTGGCTGTAGGATATTGGCAACAAAAATTAAAGAAATTGGCTTTGCCTGAAACTCTCTTTAAATTGTGAGCCTGCTCATCAAAATGTCTAATGAATGCAAGAAAAAGATTTACAATCTATATGGACCTCTTGTTTTTAATACCAATTGCATTTCAATGTTGGGCAAATAAACTGTTAATCTGGTGTCAATATGAAATATGTTTACACCTACCATACACGATGTTTCACACCACTCATCTCTAATGTTTAACAGTCAGAGACTTATTTTAAACATATTCTCCACTAAAATGACACCAAAGAATTGTTTAAATAATTTTCAAACTTTTTAAATGATGGGGTGTTAAAAAAACAGATTTTCTCATATTCGAATTTCAATAATTTTAAATGTAGACATGGATAATGTTGTATATGGTTTTAAAATTCTATGGGATCAAAAGATTATGGTGAAGAAGAAATTGGATAATTTTGTTCTTTTAGAACAGGATGGCTTAGATTGTTGCACAGCATTATTTAAACCATTTGTATGGTATGAATCTAGACCAACATACTATTTCTTTTGTAAAAAATTCATTAGACGAGCTTTCAAACTGTACCATGCATTGCCAAATTTTATAATAAAAAAAAACCCCTAGATCATTTTATTTTTAGAAAATATAAAAATGTTCATTCCAACCAATTTAAAATGGTAAGAAATGGATTATGACACATCAATGTTTACATGTTGTAAAATGTGACAGCTTTCACATTTACAGTTGTTTTCTAGTTCTAAGAATTACAAAACTGCAGCAAAAAACTGTATTTACGAATATCAATGTCTTCAATCTTTCTCCTAATATATTGCAAGAACACTGCACAGTAAATTTAAAAAAACTTTTTAAGTGTGTTTTTCATATGTTAGCTTAAAAATATTCCAGGTCCATGCCCTTGTTTTCCAGTCAGAGCTGCATACTGTTTTTAAATCAATGGACAAACTGGAAAACGTTTTTATTATTAATCATGATATCTAAAGGCATTTCAGTTTGAATTAGCTCTTTACCAATGGAAAGGTAATTAAAAAGATACAAAATACTTAAGAAGTATTATTAACAAAGTTTAGACAAAAATATCACTTTACATATTTGCTTAAAGTTGCTAAAAGTAGGCAAAATTATTAGTGTACAAAATGACAGTGAAAGTTAAATGACTGTTATTAGTTGTTATTGTCAACCAAGACTCATTATGTGATTGATTTTTCTAAGCTAATGTCAAGCATGTTTAAAATATCGTGTAAAGTGACGTATGTCTAATATTTGTAAATAAAGCCTCTCCTGAGTATTTACTTCTTATTTTTTTACTGCTTCTCTTTCAAACTAATTTTGAATTGGTTATTGCTTTACCGGTATTCTCTTGAATTGTTTTACCAGTTACATTAACAATGATTACAGTAGAGCGCCGATTATCCGAACGTCGGTCATCCGAACCGTCGGTTATCCGAACGCCCTAATATGTATGTACAGTGTATTCTGTACAGTACTGTACTGTAATTCATATTTTGAACGTGATTCTCAAGTACGTAATTAAAATTCGCGCGCCAACCGAAACTCCCGCTGCGCCGGTGTCGTTCACTGTATGCAGCGCTTAAATACGTCTGCCGCCTACGGCCCTACGTGACTCGGCGCTCGTAGTATAGTCACTAGTCAGTGGCTTGTGAGCCTTTGCCGGAGACGGATCGTAGTGCTGTTGTGCTGTTTGTTGTGACGTTTGGTTCGAGACAGTTCTGTTGCAATGTTTTCAAAAAGGAAACGCGTTGTTGTATAGGTGTGTCGGATAAACTTACTATAATTAAAGCGATTGAAATGTGGTTCTAGTGGAGCAAGTTTAGCTCAAGAATACGGTGGTGGTTAAAGCAACAATTTCAGAAATAAAAAAGAAGAGCGATTCTATCTTGAAATTTGCGTGTGTGCTTGACAGTGCTGACGGAAGCTTTGAACAGAAAAACAATGAAAACTGCCAAAAAACCAAGATTTGGACACAGCAGTTTATACATGGTTCATGCAGGTACGTGGTCAAGGACAGCCTAATAAGTGGCCCTTTGATATGCGAAAAAGCGCTTGAAATGACAATAAACTCGGTGGTGATGCTGATTATTAAAGCTTCTACCGGGTGGCTGAAGCGTTTTAAATCCCGCCATGGAATACGAGAAATAGATATTCCAGAGGAAAAATTGTCTGCTGATCGTTGCAGCAGCTGAAAGTTTTAAAATTTCATTTAAAAATTTGATAGAAAAGAGGCTTTTAACCCTGGACAATGTGTATAATGCCGATGAAATACTGGCCTTTACCTCGGAAAAAGATGCCGATGAAATCTCTAGTTTCTAAAAATGAAATTGTCAGCACCTGGATTCAAAGCTAGCAAATCCCGCATAACCTGCAATGGAGTGCGCAAATATAATGGGAGCCATAAGTTTCCATTGCTTATTATAGAGAAGTCCCAAAAATCCACGTTGTTTCAAGGGAATAAAGACTTTGCCTGTCACTTACAAAAATCAAACCAATCATGGATGTCTCTGATATTTTTGTTGAATGGTATGAAAAGGTATTCATCCCAGAGGTAAAAAAACATCAGCGTGAAACTGGAAACCAAGGAAATGTGCTTTTATTGATTGACAATGCTACAATGTCATCCCTCAACTCTTTCTCTTGAAAGAGGAAAATGGAAAATTTAAAGTAATTTTTTTGCCTCTCAACGTTACATTCATACTCAACCAATGGACCAGGGAGTTATAGAGTCGTTCAAAACGTACTTCTACCGTAAGGCATTATTGCGTATGGTTCATATTGGCCAAGAAGAAGACAAACCTATCTTCCAACTCTACAAAGACATTAATCTGAAGGATGCTGTGTACATGGAAGCAGAAGCCTGGACTATTGTCAAAGAAACCACTCTGAGAAGAGCTTCGGGTTAAGCTTTAAAGCAAGACGAGGCCATATGAACAATAGGAGGAAAATCCATCTTCTACTCAAGAGGTTCCAAACAGCCAGTTTGTTTTGGAGGTAGCTGAGCATATAAACCCAGTCACCCTGGTTTTGAGGAATGTGACCAGGAAAACATTCATGAATGGCTAGAATGTGACGATGGATGACCCTGGATATGAGGTTCAAACAGATGATGAAATAATTGCCAGTGTTCAAAGGCTTAATGAGGATGACAACAAGGAGCCTGATGACACGAAGACACGTTGAAAAAAATAAAGGACCATCACATGAGGAGGCTTTCCACCCCGCTTGAGACGGCAAATGAAGTGGTTGGGAAAAACAAAGAAAGTGATGTCTCCAAATGCTCAATTTGAAACGCTTACGGATTTAGCAGGAAAAAAAAAAGTGCAGGGGTAAAGCAAAAAAAAATTTTGGGCTTTTTCTCAAATAAAAAGTATTCATTGTACTGTATTAAGTATAATAAATTTTTTCTTTAAAAGTTTTAAACCAAAGCATTCTGATTGATTTCATAATAAATTACTAAAAATTTTAGTTTGATAATTTTTTAGCCTTTTAACTACAAAATTTCGTTACATATATAATTTTAAAAACTTTTCTTTTCATGTTCGATTATCCCAATATTTTGTTCCAACAACCCCCTTGTCCCCAATTAGTTCGGATAATCGGCGCTCTACTGTAATTTAAAATTTTTAAGATTCAAACAGGGACACTATTTTTTTAAATACTCCATTTCTGTCAATTTTTAGTGGGGAATACGTTCAAACTAAGCCTCTGCAGTAGGTTGTTTTAGACGGGCGGTGTAAAACAACATGTACATTTTGACTTTTTCAAAACCTAAATGTACATTAGGATTCATGGAAAAATGCCTGTTTTGTATTTAAGATGTTAATATCTTGCCATTAGTCCAGGGTGTTCTCATAATTATATTTGTAATATTTTATGTACTAAAGCCAAAAGCAAATGACCGTTCCATACCAGACACTTGTGTTAATAACTCTTAATTGTGTTAAAAACTCTTTTAGGAACAAATGCAATCTTTTTTTACAAGTGGCAAATATATTATGTATCAAGTGTCACTCGTAGATTAATTTTTGATACTCTTCTAAATGTCTCATGCTCTTCTGGAACTCTGATTAAGATGTTATTAAATTATTTTAGTTGCAGGAATATTTATAAGAATATGTGTTTCTTGTGCAAAATATGTAGTTTGAATTTTAATCAATGATTCTATTTTATAGCAATGGCAAGATGACTTGCTAGTGTGGAACACATCTGATTATGAAGGACTTAGTGAATTTTATACTGAACCAGGCAAAATTTGGGCACCAGATATTATTGTTAGTGAGCCGTAAGTAACATATTTTTATATGTTGTAAATAAGACTGTATAATTGGGCTTTAAGTGTGCATATTTTACAGGAATTTAAGTTTAAATATTGTATGTATATTTGAAAATATAACCATTTATTATTAATTTACTTCACATCATTGTTTGGTAATGAAGCTGGTTAAAACCCAACTTCATAAACTAAAGTTTTTTTTTAACTTCACTCGCCAGTTTACGTAGGCTGCAAGCCTATGTGTGAACTTTATTCAACAGTAAGTACCGAATGGGTCATGGGGGTTTGAACTTTTTGGACCTTGCCCTCCACAGTTGAAGCCTTAGCACTGAACCCCAAGCCTACCATTTTCAGTTTGATTCCAAACAAATCAAAAAAAAAAATTTTAATAGGGATCACTTAAACCCCTTGTGGTTCAAATTTTTTTCTTAATTAATGATATTAGCTTTGATTAGTGTTATTTTATAAGAAATAAGTGTTTTAAATCATATATATGTTTAACATAATACAACTGTTATTGCAAAATGCAACTTTAATCTCAAGAACTTCCCGTATGACAGCCACGCATGCAGAGTTGTATTTCTGTCATGTTCACTACAACTTCTTGCGACTTGTTGCAGGCCTCAACAATCAGGAGTGTCCCGCCAGATGAATTGTGCAGTTAACTACAAAGGATTTGTTGAGTGCACCACTACTGCAAGTATTCTTGCACAATGCAACTTTGATCTCAAGTACTTCCCGTATGACACCCACTCATGCAGAGTTGTATTTCAGCCACAATCTTATAAAGGCTCTGAACTTGATCTCGACTTCATTAATATAAAAAATGTAAGTTTATATGTTAAGTTCAAATTAACTAATAATTTAAAATTATTATGAATGTATATTGGTCAGGTATGAATAAAACCTCGCTTAAAACCGTCCATGGAAAAAATATCCAAAGTTTTTTACCATTACACCATCACCATTACAATCAGATGAATGGTGTAGTTATGTATAAGGGGCACACAACAGAGACACAAGACACACCAACATTCGTTTTTTATATGTTTAGATAAAAAAAACATCCAATGAGTCAATCAAACTTACTTTCTCTAATATTAAGAAAAATCTATATAACCTTCTCAATATTATAAACATCATTATACACATTCCAACAGCTGTTTTCACTTCATAAACATCATTATTTAAATTTGAACAGCTGTTACTTTTCGATTAATTTAAATCTCTCTCTTTAATATCTGATGTCAGACTAATCAACAGGCTCCCTGATGATTTTCAATTAGCAACCAAATTCAATTCTAAACTTGACTTAGACACATTTTGGTGTTTAAAGTTCTCTATTATGTGGATGAGTTCATGATGAGTCACTGAGAAGATTAAATAGCAGGACAGGAAGGCAGTGTGATTGTGGCTGTATGAATGTTAGTAATATATGTATTTGAATGTGGGGTGAATGACCATTTGTTGTTTAGTTTTAATATTTTGATACAGTTTTATATATTATATTTATACAATGTTGACGATTGCATGACAAGTTAAAAATTCTTACAACGCAATAAAAAAATAAATAAAATTTAATATTCCTATGGCTGAAAAACATAATTTGAGGTCTTTCCGTGCCCTCAGGGTGAAAATATTGAACAATTATGACCTTATAGCACAACTATGAATAGTGTCACATTTTTTGACACCTCAACCGTTTAAATAGGTCAAGAAATATGGGAGGACTTATTATATAAAAGCACTACATAAATTCATGAATCTATCAAATTATCTTTGAAAAAATCTAATTTTTTTAAAATTTTGTATTATGGGCAGATTAAGCCATTTTTCAGAGACAGGGAAAGTACAATCACATGTACAACTAAAATTAAATTCTCAAGTAAAGTACTTGTTTTATCACCACTACAACTGGAGCAGTAGCCATCGTATAGTTTGTTAATCTTGAATGCAAATACTGAATTAGCCTAATAGATCCAACATCCTAGGTCTTATGAACTTTGGGGATGTCACATAAAGCTAATGGATAGGAAGGATTATTTTGTATAATAAAATAATATGCATAAAGTTATCCATTATATATATTTCATTTTGAAAATATACTTATGATCACGAGCAAAAACATGGGACTTGTTTAATATATTTCACTCTTTCCCTGCCTCTGAAAAATGGCTTAATCTGCCCATAATACCAAAATAGTAAAAGAATAAGATTTTTTCAAAGATAATTTGATAGATTCATGAAATTATGTAGTGCTTTTATATAATAAGTCCTCCCATATTTCTTGACATATTTAAATGGTTGAGGTGTCAAAAAATGTGGCTCTATTCATAGTTGTGCTATAAGGTCATAATTGTTCAATATTTTCACCCTGAGGGCACGGAAAGACCTCAAATTATGTTTTTCAGCCATAAGAATATTAAATTTTATTATTTTTTGTATTGCATAGTAAGAACTTTTAACATGTCATGCAATCGTCAACATTGTATAAATATAATATATAAAAATGTATCAACATTTTAAAACTAAACAACAAATGGTCATTCACCCCACATTCAAATACATATATTACTAACATTCATACAGTCACAATCACACTGCCTTCCTGTCTTGCTATTTAATCTTCTCAGTGACTCATCATGAACTCATCCACATAATAGAGAGCTTTAAACACCAAAATGTGTCTAAGTCAAGTTTTGAATTGAATTTGGTTGCTAATTGAAAATCATCAGGGAGCCTGTTGATTAGTCTGACACCAGATATTAAAGAGAGAGATTTAAATTAATCAAAAAGTAACAGCTGTTCAAATATAAATAATGATGTTTATGAAGTGAGAACAGCTGTTGGAATGTATATAATGATGTTTATAATATTGAGAAGGTTGTATAGATTTTTCTTAATGTTAGAGAAAGTAAGTTTGAATGTTAGAGAAAAGAGTATTAAATATTTTAGTAACTATACAGTTTTAATACTGTTATGTTTGATCATTACGTCAGGAAGATGTGTTTTAAAACCTGCTTGCAGTTCCTTCTCTGGAAGCACTACTCAACACCGATCGATAGT
>JAQJVL010003287.1:0-64580 GCA_035578905.1 Stictocephala bisonia | reverse complement strand
TTTTTAATGACATGAATTGGCCTAATTTTACATTTCCACTCTTACTTTACTAATTTGGAGTATTTCCTAATGTTATATTGTTCACGACATACCATGTATAAGTGTATAAGTTCCTCCACTCCTAGGTTTAACGCTAGGAAGGGAACTAGGTTAGTTGGACACGACCAAGTATCGCACGTTGCAATCACTTGGTCATGGCAGACTAGGGAGTTGTTTCCCTTTGTTACATAACCTTGCATCACACCACTAAACATTAGTGACACAGGGGAAAAAGTTGTTTATCTTGGATGCATCGCGTTGCTATTGTCTCATGACAAGTAAACCATTTTAATAGCTTATTATGTCTCTTTTAAACAATTATGCTCCAACTCTTCTTGTAGACAATCAGTTGCAAGGAGACTAATAACATTGTCTAGGTCAAAAATATAATATTTGGTCTTTAAGTAGATCGGTAGGTCATTAATTTTACTATTTTACTGTCACAAACACTTTTCATAAAAATATTACAATATTTACCACCTGTCCTGTATTTTGATTAAAAATCTGAAAACTTTTATAAGCAATATTATGATTTGGAGTATCAAATATCAAAACGATGTTTTTGGGTATGCATCCTGATTACGAGGTACATATGTTGTACCCTGCATATTCCTCACTCGTAATTAGATAAATATCAACAATGGATTAAATATAACTTAACAACGTAAATCTTACTTTATGAACTGAACATTAATTGAATACCAGACGATTCAAAGATTAACTTAAAAAAAGTTAGAAATAGACGGAAATCATGGCAACAAGAATGAGAAAAATAACAAAATGACGGAGAGGAAAAGAGGATGAAGAATGTGTTGAGTTTAAAGAAGCAAGTGACATCAAAAGAGAAAATATTGTAGTTCTCTAGGAGAAATGTTTTTTTAAATTTCATATGACAGATAAATGAACGTTAATGAAGTTGTAATATTAATTAATAAAGTTGTAACATGGTTTATGTAATCATTGATGATATGAATTATTTTGTTCCACAAACTCCTATTTTTTATAATTGTTTTCTATGTATTCTAAAATTTATTTAAAACAAAATTAATGTAATAAGGATTCCATAAACTACTTTTAAAAACATATTTAACATTGCTAAACACATTGCTAGTATTACTATGTAATTGAGTAATTAACTACTCAAAATTCCTTTGAATGCCAAATGTTGTAATCAATAATTATTAACTCAATTTCAGTACAACAATACGTTGTAAATAAAACAGCTTAGTTCATCCCCGTAGAACGCTAACGCTGGAGTGACAAACAACTTTTATGATTTGTGACGTCATTAGTGTCTAACTGCACAAAAGAGCAGTTTGATTGTATCCCGGGGAATATGGCTTTACCACGCATGCACTAGTCGTTCTTACTCACATCCAATTAATAATGAGTTCCCTAATATATTATATGCGGCTAAGTGTGTTATGTACACTATATATGAAATACAAAATAAATACACAATATACAAAATAAATAGTGTTACGTACTACTACAAAATGGACCGTGAGCGTTTGTATTAGCTGGAAAATGCATTGTCTTCAGTAAACTGTTAGAATGGAGAACAAACATCATTACAGACTAACCTTGTCAAGTTTAAATAATTGTTTTGCAGTATAGAAGTCTACTTTATTTTACTTTAGTAAGAGCTAAATTTGAATAAACCTGTGTACCCTTTTGTATCCTCGGTTAGTTTTTAAATGGAATTTGCTATTTATGCTTAAACACTTCAGATCACATTTACAAACATCTTTAATAAAAATCATTTTTAATATATTGGAATGCCTTATACTGCATTCAGGACTGGTAGATATATAAAAGTTGGATTGTTATAAACAAAGTTGTGATAATTAAATACTAGCATTGCTTTATAAGTTGATATGTGGTATAACTAATTAAAGTTAGCTTTTGATCCATCTTACCATTAATGTCCCTTATTAATGTGATAGTCGTTTTCACATACTAAATTAGGGGTTCAGGCTCCTATTAACTAGTGAGAGTAATCAATGTCTTACAATATATGACCTGAATTACGATGGAGGACGAATTCACATGACTACTTGGAACTTGCATCAAGTTCAAAGGACAACCATAGAACATATAGTCTATATTTTTTACTGAAGTAATAAAATACTTGAAAAATGAAAAAAAAATTGACGTTTTCCGTTAATTCACTACCACTACTGTGGTTACGTTATGTTAGGCCTGTTTAGGTTATGGTAGGTTTGCTTATGTTATATTAGTTTTGGTTAGGTTATGTTAGAGTTAGTTATCTGTTAGGTATGGTTTCGTTATGTTATGTTAACTTAAGGTATGTTTATAGTAGTGAATTAATGCATAGATCCCAAACCAACAATTATTTGTTGTGTGTTTTTGTTATTCATATACAAACATTTCCAAAAGTGTTTAATAAACTATCAGAAAGTTTAGATACTCAAGTGTATGACGTTTTCCAAGAGCTCGTTAAGACACATCACTGTTGTCAAACACAGGAACCCGTTAACCGAAAGCGTCTGATAAATTTGAGCAGTTTCTGCCAATTTTCGGTAATGATTTGCCATTGGTGTGATTTTATTTTGTGTCGTTATTTTCTATGACTTATGTTAAGCAGCTTTTTAAAAAAGGTATTTGTTTTAGGAATAACGAAAATTACTATTATACTAAAGTAAAACATAACGTTTATTAAAGAATTTATATTAATTGTAAATAAACAAACTGAAAAAAATAACTATATATTTCAATTTCAGTAAAACTTCGGTGCAGGTTTAAAAAAATATTATTTTCAATGAAAAAATCTATATATTTTTAATTTTTAACGATATTATAACCAGATCTTTGAGTTTATCTTATGATATACGTAACCAATCAGGCTTCAATAATGGAGTAGTTTAATAGTTAAAGTTAAATTTACAATACATTTTACAATATTTTCTAAGATAAAAAAATTATCTATGTTCTTTAAAACTGTAAAGAATTGTAATTGTATCAATATATTGAGAATATGATTCATACATTTAAACAGTTATCACACATTATAAAATCACTGTATGTGTCTAAGGGGATGGGTGGGTCATAATACCACAGAACTGTACTTATAGTCAACAGAACATATGGTAGTTAGTAGTTCAAATACTGATTACAAATTTTACTTGAACACTAGGTACAATTTTTTTTTTTAATTGCTGAGTTATAGCAGATAATTTTTACCGAATTGTAACAAAGGAAAACGGTTCTGATAAGGATTCACTCGGTAAACGTCCTTTAAGGGACGTTTAATAAGAAAGTATTGAACGCAAAAAGATTAAATTATATCTTATACTCTTTGGATGGTAATTTCATGTTTCCTAAATGTTATATTTTAAAATAGTCCTTCCCATTTAATAACAACCATTTACATCAAACAGTTTAAGAATAGCTTAAAACATATATTTCTTAAGCCTCAATACCACATACTGGATTACTATTTATACTGTAGGTAAAATAACTCTATATTACATTAAGATTTCTTTGTGGTACACATTGTCCATACATTTCTTGATCGTAAGCTACATACAAACCCATAAAATTAAAATAAATGAATGACATCAAATGACATGTAAAAAATGTCGATATTCATCAAGTTACGGCTGGATTAAGACTTATTTAAAATAAACGTATCACCAACTTCTTTGATCAGTCATATTTGATTACCAAAAAAACGAGGGTTATTTATAGCCATGATCAAACAGTTACGTTTCTTCAATATATTACTTTGAAAATAATAACAATACTACTTTACTAACAACGAGATTACTCTAAATCATTCAAGAACATGTTTTTATTGCTTTACTTATTTAATAGATATGGTAATTCATACAATATATGAATAACATTCCAATAAAATACACGTTTGTAAGCCAAGCCAAGTATCATGCAATATAACTATATACAATTATTGAAGCACCGTGATATATTATTATGTGTAGGCAATTTGAGTACTGTAGCCATATTGCATCATTTCATTGAAGGCACTCCACGCCTCACACACAGTAGCTAATAAATCATGTTTTAGGTGGGAACATTTTGATTATTACAGCTATAGGCACAAGGTATAGGCAGACTCTGTTCACCATCTACATGTCATATTTATTACGTCAGAAATAAATAGTGGGATTACTGTAACTATATTACATAAGTTATAGGAAGGTACGATACCTTCACTGTGAGATTTCGTTGTTGGCATTACTATATTAAGATGTAAATGTAAGCAATGGATTTGGTATCTAATATAATTTAATATTGTAAATAATATTAATACGATTTATTCTTTATATATTACGAATAACTACTCAATTAGTCCAGTGCAATTTGGAATATAACAACTAACTTATCCACACATATTACATGATAGAATTTTTAAATATAAGTAATATAACGAAGTTTTAAACACAGTAAATGAAATATTTCAAACGAATGCAATAATAACATAAATATATTAAAATTTACGTGTGTATAAACTCACACATACACCTACAGTGGTATTGACTCACCCACCCAGTCATGTACGTACAGTGGTATTGAACCATTAATCCACTCATGTTACGTACAGTGGTATTTACCAATCCATTCACTCATGTACGTACAGTATTATTGACCCATCCACACACTCATGTACGTACAGTGGTATTGACCCATACTCCCATTCATGTACACATAGTGGTATTGAACCATTAATCCACTCATGTTACGTACAGTGGTATTGACCAATCAATTCACTGATGTACGTACAGTATTATTGACCCATCCACCCACTCATGTACGTACAGTGGTATTGACCCATACTCCCATTCATGTACACACAGTGGTATTGCACCATTAATACACTCATGTTACGTACAGTGGTATTGACCAATCCATTCACTGATGTACGTACAGTATTATTGACCCATCCACCCACTCATGTACGTACCGTGGTATTGACCCATCCTCCCATTCATGTACACACAGTTGTATTGAACCATCCATCCACTCATGTATGTACAGTGGTATTGACCCATCTACCCACTCATGTACGTACAGTGGTTCTGACCCATCCATCCACTGATGAACGTACAGTGGTATTGACTTATACGTATTAACACTGATGGTCTGTGCGGATTTTATATTACAGTTTGAAAGTAAATAATGCGTTCTGAATTCAACTCTCTTTTATTCCTACCCGGGTAAGTAAATATCTCCAACAGTTAAGAACGAACATTACACAGGACGACCCACAGTAAAACAGAGCTTTACCCTAACAATCTACAACACAGTGATGGGTGTTCTTTGTATCTGAGGTAAGTAAATATCTCCAACAGTTAAGAACGAACATTACACGGGACGACCCACAGTAAAACAGAGCTTTACCCTAACAATCTACAACACAGTGACGGGTGTTCTTTGTATGTTGAGTAAGTAAATATCTCCAACAGTTAAGAACGAACATTACACGGGACGACCCACAGTAAAACAGAGCTTTACCCTAAAAATGACTACAACACAGTGATGGGTGTTCTTTGTATGTTGGGTAAGTAAATATCTCCAACAGTTAACAACGAACATTACACGGGACGACCCACAGTAAAACAGAGCTTTACCCTAACAATCTACAACACAGTGATGGATGTTCTTTGTATCTCAGGTAAGTAAATATCTCCAATAGTTAAGAACGAACATTACACGGGACAACCCACAGTAAAACAGAGCTTTACCCTAACAATCTGCAACACAGTGATGGGTGTTCTTTGTATCTCGGGTAAGTAAATATCTCCAACAGTTAAGAACGAACATTACACGGGACGACCCACAGTAAAACTGAGCTTTACCCTAAAAATGACTACAACACAGTGATGGGTGTTCTTTGTATCTCGGGTAAGTAAATATCTCCAACATTTAAGAACGAACATTACACGGGACGACCCACAGTAAAACAGAGCTTTACCCTAACAATGACTACAACACAGTGATGGGTGTTCTTTGTATGTTGGGTAAGTAAATATCTCCAACAGTTAAGAACGAACATTACACGGGACGACCCACAGTAAAACAGAGCTTTACCCTAACAATCTACAACACAGTGATGGGTGTTCTTTGTATCTCAGGTAAGTAAATATCTCCAACAGTTAAGAACGAACATTACACGGGACGACCCACAGTAAAACAGAGCTTTACCCTAACAATCTACAACACAGTGATGGGTGTTCTTTGTATCTCGGGTAAGTAAATATCTCCAACAGTTAAGAACGAATATTACACGGGACGACCCACAGTAAAACAGAGCTTTACCCTAACAATCTACAACACAGTGATGGGTGTTCTTTGTATCTCGGGTAGGTAAATATCTCCAACATTTGAGAACGAACATTACACGGGACGACCCACAGTAAAACAGAGCTTTACCCTAACAATCTACAACACAGTGATGGGTGTTCTTTGTATCTCGGGTAAGTAAATATCTCCAACAGTTAAGAACGAACATTACACGGGACGACCCACAGTAAAACAGAGCTTTACCCTAACAATCTACAACACAGTGATGGGTGTTCTTTGTATCTCGGGTAAGTAAATATCTCCAACAGTTAAGAACGAACATTACACGGGACGACCCACAGTAAAACAGAGCTTTACCCTAACAATCTACAACACAGTGATGGGTGTTCTTTGTATCTCGGGTAAGTAAATATCTCCAACAGTTAAGAACGAACATTACACGGGACGACCCACAGTAAAACTGAGCTTTACCCTAAAAATGACTACAACACAGTGATGGGTGTTCTTTGTATCTCGGGTAAGTAAATATCTCAAACAGTTAACAACGAATATTACACGGGACGACCCACAGTAAAACAGAGCTTTACCCTAACAATCCACAACACAGTGATGGGTGCTCTTTGTATCTCAGGTAAGTAAATATCTCCAACAGTTAAGAACGAACATTACACGGGACGACCCACAGTAAAACAGAGCTTTACCCTAACAATCTACAACACAGTGATGGGTGTTCTTTATATCTCGGGTAAGTAAATATTTCCATCAGTTAAGAACGAATATTACACGGGACGACCCACATTAAAACAGAGCTTTACCCTAACAATCTACAACACAGTGATGGGTGTTCTTTTTATCTCGGGTAAGTAAATATCTCCAACAGTTAAGAAGGAACATTACACGGGACGACCCACAGTAAAACAGAGCTTTACCTTAAAAATGGCTACAACACAGTGATGGGTGTTCTTCGTATCTCGGGTAAGTAATTTTCTCCAACAGTTAAGAACGAATATTACACGGGAAGACACACAGTAAAACAGAGCTTTACCCTAAAAATGACTACAACACAGTGATGAGTGTTCTTTGTATGTTGGGTAAGTAAATATCTCCAACAAGAACGAATATTACACGGGGCGACCCACAGTAAAACAGAGCTTTACCCTAAAATTGACTACAACACGGTGATGGGTGTTCTTTGTATGTTGGGTAAGTAAATATCTCCAACAGTTAACAACGAACATTACACGGGATGACCCACAGTAAAACAGAGCTTTACCCTAACAATCTACAACACAGTGATGGGTGTTCTTTGTATCTCAGGTAAGTAAATATCTCCAACAGTTAAGAACGAACATTACACGGGACGACCCACAGTAAAACAGAGCTTTACCCTAACAATCTACAACACAGTGATGGGTGTTCTTTGTATCTCGGGTAAGTAAATATCTCCAACAGTTAAGAACGAACATTACATGGGACGACCCACAGTAAAACAGAGCTTTACCCTAACAATCTACAACACAGTGATGGGTGTTCTTTGTATCTCGGGTAAGTAAATATCTCCAACATTTAAGAACGAACATTACACGGGACGACCCACAGTAAAACAGAGCTTTACCCTAACAATTTACAACACAGTGATGGGTGTTCTTTGTATCTCGAGTAAGTAAATATCTCCAACAGTTAAGAACGAACATTACACGGGACGACCCACAGTAAAACAGAATTTTACCCTAACAATCTACAACACAGTGATGGGTGTTCTTTGTATAGCGGGTAAGTAAATATCTCCAACAGTTAAGAACGAATATTACACGGGACGACCCACAGTAAAACAGAGCTTTACCCTAACAATCTACAACACAGTGATGGGTGTTCTTTGTATATCGGGTAAGTAAATATCTCCAACAGTTAAGAACGAACATTACACGGGACGACCCACAGTAAAACAGAGCTTTACCCTAAAAATGACTACAACACAGTGATTGGTGTTCTTTGTATGTTGGGTAATTAAATATCTCCAACTGTTAAGAACGAACATTACACGGGACGACCCACAGTAAAACAGAGCTTTACCCTAACAATCTACAACACAGTGATGGGTGTTCTTTGTATCTCGGGTAAGTAAATATCTCCAACAGTTAAAAACGAACATTACACGGGACGACCCACAGTAAAACAGAGCTTTACCCTAACAATCTACAACACAGTGATGGGTGTTCTTTGTATGTTGGGTAAGTAAATATCTCCAACAGTTAAGAACGAACATTACACGGGACGACCCACAGTAAAACAGAGCTTTACCCTAACAATCTACAACACAGTGATGGGTGTTCTTTGTATCTCGGGTAAGTAAATATCTCCAACAGTTAAGAACGAACATTACACGGGACGACCCACAGTAAAACAGAACTTTACCCTAAAAATTACTACAACTCAGTGATGGGTATTCTTTGTGTCTCGGGTAAGGAAATACCTCTAAAAATAAAGAATGAACAATAAACGTAAAATATAAATAATTTCGTATTTTTTCTGAGGTAGGTTTTCAATTTAATCTTTTGGGGTTTTATATTTTCTGTATGAAATGTTTAATTTATTATTAATTATTTTTTGGGTGATACTTTGAGGTCTTGTCTATGATTTTGTATATACATTTGAATATTATCAATTTAAAGTTGAAATATTTATGTTAAGACTACGTGGCTCATGTGTTTAATAATGTCATTCCCGGCTCTTCTGGTAAATTTAACACTACACTAATACAACGAGTAAAAGTAAAATATACTTACATAACATAAAATTGTATCTTAACTTGATTTCAACCACAAGTATATTTCCAAATGAAAAACCCGCTATTTAATAAAAATACATCAATAATTCATTACAAATGACTCATATAAAACACATTTGTTCGTTTATGAGCAATTCTATGGTTTTAGATCCCACGATTTGTAAACACACCTCAACGCCCACAACACATACACCCACTCAGTGTCAAAACGACAAACTGTGGTGGTCTGAGGTGTCTGGACGTTGATTCTGACTTGACTGGAAGTATTTTTTTAAGTTATATTCACCCTTCATTGTAATGGCTCTCCCAACACAGATCAATAGTTCATAGAGGAATGGGCAGATAAAAGTTAAAAAGGAAATTAGCCTGTCCTTTAACAACATTTACTATATTAATTAATTATACTATTAACAAAATAATATGTAAAAGAATAATTAAACTTCAAAACCTAACAATTAAATATATTTTTCAATTTTGATAGTTTAAGGCTATAAGCATTTTACAATGGTATTATAATAAAATAGTAATACTGTTGTTTTTTATTTATAGATTTAAATCAAACTCACGTCTGATGAAACTCAATTGGATGTGTTTGGTTTAATGTTGTTCGTAATACCCTAGGTCTCCATGGTCACCTTGGCACTGTCTAATGTATTAGCTGTATGTCATACTCTCTTTCTAACAAGGTAAGAAGAATAATTTGCTAATTCTGAATTAAAAAAATACTATTAATTATGATTGGTATAAGACAATGTTTATTCCATAAATTTGATAAATATACATAATTTCTTCAACTTAATGAAAGCTGTAACAGATGTATTTCAAAGTTTATAGTTGTTGGTTGTCTTTAGCTTTGGATTTTTTTTTTTCAAGTATTTATCTAGTATATGTTAACTAAAACTGTATTAAATATGTTTCATTATTATACTGTATTGTATATAGATATAAAGTAGTAAAGTTCATATAATATTTATTAGTAAGACATGGAACTGTCTTATGTATGTACTGCAACATATAGGTTATGTATTGGAGTTGGGTTTAACCTTTTAGAACAAACAACTACTTAAGTTTGTTACAGTCTACAGTTAGCGAGCACCGGAAGTCTCTTTGAACTGCTATTGTACTTGGGTTGCAGTTAGTAGCAATGTTATCCATAAATATTACTTAAGTTCTTCATACCCAAGTATTCTTTATTAATACTTCTCTAGTAGTGTCCATGCCAATGGCAAACATTAAGCATACGTTGTGACACCATAATGTGGTACCAGCATCGTCTACAAGTCCTACATACTAATGTTTATTTTTATATTTCAATTTTATTGGAATAGCTGGTAATTTCTGGATCTAAGTTTGATTATTGTATTGAAATTAAGAAATTTTAAAGACAATAATTGAATATTTTTAAATACTAGGCAAAATTTGCAAGAGTTAATAAACAACAGACTCCATAAAGTAATACAAACAATAATCTACCGAATTTTAAGGAATTTATGCTGCGTATAATAAATGTCTACTTTCGTTTAGTTATGTAGGTCACTAGAATATATTATGTAATCAAATTATAAAGTTTGTAGACTATTTATGGCTCGGTGAATCGCAATCTTAAGAATGTTCTAAGAATGCTGTAGAAGTAGTTAACTATATTGATGAGGTTGCATAGTTCAAGTCAAAACTTTACGGGCCATAAACAACCTATGGCAATAAACAGGATATCCTTTATATCCTAAGTAAACGAATATAAATAATAAAACTTTAGTAAGCTGTAAATTATTATTTCTATTGCTATAAGTAGCATCCGACGCCTATTCTCAAGATACTCATACGTTAGGGTTTTATACAGCCATTAACCACTATAATAGGTCAATATATGTTCAATACATAAAAATAATATCGTTTCTGTTCTGTAATACCCAATATCTTTCATGGCATTAATATTTTAGTGTTAACATTAAATCAATTATTTATAGATAATAATAATAAAACTATTTCTCTATGTAATATATATTATAATACTTTTAGTTGTTTTATTTCGTGCATAACTATTGTTGAGTATTGATCATAGTAATCGGAACGTAAATCAAGCTGTATTGTTTCAATTTAAACATATTGTTTGAATATTGTTCAATCTAAAATAAAATTGGTAAAACAAGGAATGCCATACATGATGCATTGAAGTAACAAAGTCAACGAGGCGAGGAATGTGTTTTCCCATGCGTGAACCTTTTCGACCTAAAGTCTGGACAAGTTGGTTAGCTCAGGTACAAGATCCAACATGGGAACCTGTATATAATAAAATTAACAACATTATTTATTCACGTGCAGATGTATTAATACTAATTGTACTAAATACAAAAAAAATAAGATTTTTAACAATACATCGTTATTATAATTAAATTAAGCCTATATTATCTATATTTTGTATTCAATTAGTTTGTATCATAATATCTACAATTCCAATGTGTTACTGACATTTTATTTTTATTTAATATTCAATGGTTCTGGCTATTCAAATTTTAAAACCGTTTTATTGGTGGATAATTTGACGCGAGTTAATTAAAAAGAATAATTAAATTTGTTCATCTACACTCGTCACACTCACCCTAAATAAAAATTTGCTGGTATCTTTACAACTGGCATCACAATGATAGAAAAAAGTTTGAAAGCTTCGTCATTATTTCAATTCATTTTTAATAAAATAAGTCAAATAGGTGAAACACTATTGTTAAAAAGCACCTCAACTGAAAAATCCTGTCAGGTTTGAAGTCTTAATGGGCCTAAGTTGTACCAGCATGGAGACAACTATAAAACAAGTGTTTAAATAGCATTATAATGTAAAATTCATTGTCATAGCATTTTATGAGGAGGCCTGAAACTTATTGCTTGATTATAGTTACAAATGTAAGAATATATTCGAGAAATTGTTTTACTATCTAATAATATTTATTAAAACAAAACAATATTCACTATTCAATGATGATGTTGCACTCAAAAGTTAATAATAGTCTATTATATATCCAATAATAAACTATTAAAATTTTAAGCATTTAAATTAAGACCTTTATACATATTAAAGCATGCCATTTAACTATTTTTTATCATTAAAAAAAATTAAACTGATTACGTTTTTTCCATTACCATTGTAAATTCAATACACCGCACGTGTGTGGGTGGGTGGGTAGGTCACTATACATGTATGGGTGCGTGGATGGGCAGGAGTTTATAATTATTTTGTTAGACTTTAAGACGGTGAAACCAACTTTTCATACACAAAACTGTATATCACACACTTTAAACAAAAACTTTACCTAAACGAGAGAAGTAACATTTTGTAACGCTGAAAATATTTACATTAATAATTTGCTTTGTCATACCATGGGGAATTTGTTTAATAATCTAAAAATCTAAATGAAAAAGTAGGTAAATTTTTTAATTTCATTTTAACTTTACAATTAATCAGGGGATTATACGCAGTCAGTTAAAATAGGTCATTTGAATGCATACACTTCCGGATCAGCACTTCCGTCACTCGTACATCCGTTTCCGCTCCTCCAGGTTATTCACTTAACATTCCGTTTAACCCTACGTTGGTCGAACCTCCCGGGCGGACGCCGTTGGTCGAAGGGTGAGCGCTGCGCTCACCCGCAAATTTGAGGTATTTATTCCATGAAAAAGTGTGTAATAGTCAATAAAACAATATATTTTACGTAATGATATTTATTTTAAATTGTCTGCAAACATAATGTTTATACACTAAAACTATGTAATACTTACCATTAGTCATTTCAGTTTTGACCGAGTAATATTAATAACTGTAGTTAAAGTTAACTAATCTCTTGTTAGTATACATTAAATTAATGTAAGTGCCTTATTATTTAATTATAAACAATGTAAAAGAACTGGTTTGTTCGTCGTTTGGACTGCAGATAATTTAAATTTATTATAATGCACTGTTTCCATATACTTTATATATATATACTTTTAAATTAATATGAGCACATAAAGTAGTTTGGGTAAATCAAGTATAGGTTTTTTATGCAGCTGTCTGTCTATTTCAGCCCATATAAAGAAATAAACTGTTATTAATTTTGCTGATGGACATTGCAGGTTAAATTAATACATTTAAAATACTTTCCTAGTTAAATACACCGATTATTAATTTATAATATTTAAAATAAATTTCTTTGATTTCTTAAAATAAATTTTAAAAGACTTAAAAAGTAAACATTATTTAGTTACTATAATAATGTTTACCCTTTATTTATAATATTATATTTAGATTTTTTTTTATATAATATTATTTAGATATTATCTTGAATATTTCTAAGACGGTCACATAATTATATAAAATTTGGTTGAAATAAAGTTATTTTTTAGTACAATCAATAAATTCTATTAATAGCATTATAAAATATAACAATTAGCACTTATGAGAATTGAGATAAACTGTACAAATATGTACAATCAAGTATTTGTTACTCTAGAGAGACACAGACCACTCTCCGTTGTATGTTAAATGGATTCCAACTGCTTGATAAGGAATGTTGAAAATGTGTTTATTGTGTTTTCTTACCTAGAACAATTTGTTTTATTTGTCATTGTATATAAAGAAAAAAAATAAAACATCCAATGCAACAAAGCATAAAATTATTGAGTAGGAATATGTTTTGTACCATAAAATAATTGTCTCTTATTGATAATATTTATTAAAATTATCATTGAATTAGTCATCGTTAGTTAAAAACAAAATAAATTAATCAGGTTTTATTTTACTATTCACTAAATATATTCCTTATTTTATTGAGTTTAATATTTAAGATACACTATGTTAGATCCATACAAGACAATTTCAATTTACTTAAAGTTTTAAAAATAAATCCCAATTTTTAAATAATATTATTTTTCTTTATATATTTATTGTCAAATTTAAGTTAAATAATTAATAACATTTTAATACGATAGTAAGAAGTTAAGGACCTCCATTTCTTTCATTTGTTGATGTTGCCGAATAAGAGAGGAAGATAAGAGTAATAAGACTTCACAAAAGAATATCTCTGTCTACATGGTGAGAAGGTAAATAAAATATAAATTAGAATGATGTTACAAACAGTGCAAAATAATTAGCATGGATCTTATTTGGATTAAATCTAATTTTTATAGTCTTCCAAAATATAACCAAATTAGCGGTAATTAATGATACAAAATTCTTTAGCTAAAAGAATATTTCAGAATGACAATCTAAATATTTGTATTGTAAATTTACCAACAAATCAAACGGGTTAGGTATCACCTGTAAATGTTTGGACATAACATCATGTGAGATGTATGTTTTGAAAACAACTTAGCTTGTCTTGTGTTCACTGATGTTGAAGTGGGGACGTATAAGTTCTGGACTTCCTCAAGGAAGGTTGTTCAGCCATGCGAGGAATTTGTTTTCCGAGTTCTGCTCTTGATATTGTAAGACAGCTCCAGTGAGTGTCAACACAAAAAAATAAATAAATGACGTATAAAGTAACCAATTTCTAAAAGTCTTATTTTTAATTATTATTATTATTATTATTTAATTATTAAAATCTACTATAGATGTTAGCCGAGCTGGTTGGTATTACAAGTGGTGTGGCAAATATCCTCTTTTGTATATAATTACCATTGATTGCCATTTAAGTATCCTACTCAAAAGTTCTAGGGACAATAATGGTAGGATTGTATTTTCTGCAATGCTTTCATGTCGGTGTGTCGTCTGACCATTGTTTATGTTTACCGTTAATTCTATCATAAACATTTAACAACATACCAATGTAAAAATAATAACTCGGAATATAAAGTGACATAGAGTAAAAATACTCAGTAATGTAATGCGATAAAGTCAAAGTATAGCTTTTGACCAAAAACCTGTTAAAATTACAATTATTATAATTTCATTATAATATTCGTAATTTATTAATAAGTTACTTGCTCCCTTAAATAATTTTCTTTTTTAACCTCTGTTTTTAGAATAACATAAGCATCCACTACCTTTATTACCTAAGCTAAAAAATTATTGCAGTTGCAATATTTGGACCTACAGTTTATGCATTTTCATTAAATTGTTATTGTATATAATACGTATAAAATCTACTTATTAGGACTTGCAAACGAAATTTTAAATACTATTGGTGCAAATAACGTTTTATTTATTTATTTACGGTTTAAACCATTTACAGAAGAGACAATAAAGTGACAAGCATACATTATGTATCAATTGTGCTATGTGAGCTGTGTGATTGATGTGCGAACCTCTCCCTTCTGCCTTCACTAATGCTTTTTAATTTTTATATTTCTTAATTTTTTTATTTGATTTTTTTTCAGCATTTACTGGAAGGCAGGTAAGAGGAGTTACAAACATATTTAGTTGTGAATGAAATGTGCTTTGAAAAAAGTGCAAAATGTTTTTTAATGATAAGATTACTGATTTATTAATCTACAAAACGATGAAATAATAAATGGCTGTGCTAGCGATGTTTTAAAATAAATAAGAATAAATAGTATGGTACTAAATAACAGATACGAATTTACTATGATAAAACAAGTAACAATATGACTAGGTTACTGTGGAACACAAAAGATAAATATACTGTAAAACACCAAATAGAAATTTAAAAGCTTAACAATCGTAAAAATATTCAACAACAAAGACTTACGGACTAAATAACAAAGATGAATATTAAACAAAATAACAAAGTAGAGACCATAACTAAACACGCTAATTGAAAAGACAATAAAATAAATATAAAAATATGACTTTACGTCACAGCGGACTAACAACAACCAAGGAAATAACAAAATCATGCAGTGTACGGTCGATGCCATGCCAGGATTGCCGCCTGAAGACTGATAGAAATGAGCCAAAGAAGTCTACATGTTCCGATACCGCGTTGCCAGATCTCAGCATCCAAGGAACAGGTCCATGGTAACCATAGAGGGTGTAAAGAAGCTGTTTACCGAATGGCTCCAGAGATCTTGTCCGTCTTGAAGTTCGTAGATCTACTAAGCCGAGAAGAACCGGAC
Source organism: Stictocephala bisonia (assembly GCA_035578905.1). Taxonomy (NCBI): domain Eukaryota; kingdom Metazoa; phylum Arthropoda; class Insecta; order Hemiptera; family Membracidae; genus Stictocephala; species Stictocephala bisonia. The sequence continues at coordinate 48,424 of JAQJVL010003287.1, read as the reverse complement.
AGTCGACCGCGCCGCTCACTAGCTTGAAAAGGAACGCAACACCTTTTCGACACCTTCTTTCCTCCAGCAACGGCAGATACAGATTACTTCGCAACTCCGCCACAGGCACCTCCATGTAGTTGAACCCCAGGAGAACCCCGACAGTTCTCAAGAAACGGCGCTGCACCTTTTCAAGTAGCTCACAATGGTTCTTCTGGCAGGGGCACAAAATCAACGAGGCGTATTCAAGGTGTGGCCGCACTAGCGATCTGTAAAGATGAACCAAAGATGAAACAGAAAGACCGTCACGGGAAGATCTCATGATGAACCCAAGTGAAGCATTGGCCCTCCTGGAGATGTGCAGCAGATGTTCAGGAGGATCAATATTTGGAACCATAACTACTCCCAAATCTTTAACTTTGTCGACACCCTTAATAGAATAACGTCGAGCCGTCAATAGAATAATCATGCGTGTGTGGCGTGTGGAAGCGAGCGTAAGAAGTGACAAATTCAACTCCATGTAATTTACAATACAGCAGGTGCCAATGGTATCCAAATTTCTTTGTAGTTTCCGGCCTTTCCTTTGTTGTTTTAAATTCATTATGCAAGTCTTAATGTAGTAAATACTTTAAGCAGCCTGAAAGATATAATGTAGCTAAACACCTTCTGAATTGTTCCCACAGTTTGAATAAAATAGATGAAAATGTAGATATTCTACAAGTGCGTATTATGAATGTTTGGGAAGTTATTTATTTTTAAAGAAAAATGTAAGGATCGTGATAAATTAATGAATGAACAGGTTAATTTTGATTCCAAAATAGTTTTTAATAATGTATTTTCAGCGAATAAAAGAAGAGAAGTAACAGCCAATAGGAATTAACCAATAATATCACAGCAGCCGCCATTTTGACGATTACAGCCAATGGGATAACGTGATCATAGGCCTATTAATTGAGTTGTTAAACACAATTTTTCATTCTTTTGTGAATCCCTCTGGTCTGAGGAAGGTGAGCGTGGTTCATCGAAATCGATCACCATAATATTCGTGCATTTTGTACTTGTATTGTAATATATTTGTGTTGTGTGATGTTTAATTGTACATTTTAAGTAAATTTTATACGTATTGTAGACTACAATAGTTTAATGAAAAGGCACAAAGTGTAGATCCAAATATTTCAACTGTAATAATGTTTAGCTTAAGTAATACAAGGAGTACTTAACATATCCAAAATATATCTTAACAAACCAAACCTGAACCATTGCAGTTTAATACGAAAAGGTGTGGACTAAGTCCATTTATTTTAGTAATTATAGATTAGACTGGTAATGAAAGTCATATTATGTTTACAAAAGTCAACGTTTAGCTCTTCAAATCTTTTGAAAATAAAAGAACAAGGAAATAAGATTTATGCGGTGTATAATAGGAAGGATGAACACGATTAGAACGTCAAGATATTTTGACTGTGAGGTTTTTTATCTTCATGAGAAAATGTAGTTAAATATAAAAACAGACAGAAAGTACTGTGATATAAGAGAAGAGCGGGAATAATCCCTTAGGTAGAAATTAATACCCTGTTTGGGACAGATTTTTGGTATGTTCCTACTTAGATTATACTTACATACATGATTACATTATACTGTAATATACTTACAAGAATAAGCTAGTAGTGTAAAGGTGCTGGTTTCAGGCTCACTTTCGGGTATCTTCGGCTATCTTCGGCTTTCGGATCCAAGATGACGACTACGTTCGGGTACCTTCGGGTCACGTGACCACCCCGAGCTCTAATTGGTCGAGAGCGACCACCTTCGGGCATCTTCGGTAGTAGTTATTTTCTGGGCGAAATAGACTCACTTTTTTTTGGTCACGTGACCGGATCCAAGATGGCGGCGCAGTGTTGCCAACCCCCCACCCCCTCCCCCACAAAATTTCCCTCATTTCCCTCACATTTCCCTCATTTCCCTAACATTTCCCTCATTTCCCTCACATTTCCCTCACATTACCCTCATTTCCCACACATTTCCCTCACATTACCCTCACTTCCCACACATTACCCTCAAATTACTCTCAAATTTCCCTCAAATTCCCACATCATACTATATAAAATTCACACCTAACCTAACTTTTTCCTTATTATACTATATAAAATGCACTTTTTTTGTCCAATATGACGTCATGAAATACAAAAGATGGCGACCGGATCCAATATGGCGTCTTTTCCCGCCCGCGCCAACTCACACCCCGTGGGAAAATTCCCTCCCCAAAATTCCCCCATCCAATATGGCGTCTTTATACTATATAAAATCAACATCATATATACTATAACAAACGTCGACCGCAGCGCCCCTGGTGGCAATGCAGCGCCCCTAGCGACCGCAGCGCCCCAAGCGGCAATACCTGGCGGCAATGCCGACCGATCGCAGCGCCCCTGGTGGCAATGCAGCGCCCCTAGCGACCGCAGCGCCCCAAGCAGCAATACCCAGCGACCGCAGCGCCCCTGGCGGCAACGCGATCGCAGCGCCCCAAGCAGCAATACCTAGCGACCGCAGCGCCCCTGGCGGCAATGCCGACCGACCGTAGCGCCCCTGGCGGCAATGCCGGGCGACGCATGCGCATCCAGGTTAACTCTCACACACCTACTTTTAGCCTACATATTGAAATTAATTCTAAACCTAATTCTACCTAGCTCCCCCATACAACACCTACTGTTAACCTACTTATTTAATTTGCCCTCAACCCCCATATCACCACCATATACAAACCTTTCTCTTGAAGCTTAGATTATACCTTAAGACTCATCATCTTACAACAATCACTCAAACACATTATGAACTATACTTAATATTACTTAATTTAAATCTCCAAATATATCTAAACCAGTAATTTTAACAGAGTACTCAATTCCACACATGTTTAATTCACCTTCACGTTTCTTTGTAACCAGTTCATTCAAACTCACAGGACATTCTTGGAAGGGTATTCTGCTACAGTCGTTAGACTGGAGGTTGGTAAAGTTTATTTAGAGTTTATAATGGTCTACTTATACTAAGTGATGATCCAAACTGTCTTATTATTAGGACGAGGCCTCCGGCCCATACACTTCAGGCACTGCCCCAAGCACCTCGGTCGCTGCTAATGACGTGTTGTACATAGACCTGGGGACGCCTTTGGCTACCTTCATTTCATCCATATCGTGATTTAGAACTGAGTAGCACTTTGCTCTCAAGCCAATTATTTCTTTAGCAGGTTTTGAATTTACTTCCTCCTTAAACTTTCCTAATGCTTCTTTATTTAAGTTACTATAACACAGGTGGCTAGGTGGGTAGCCAGACGTGTCGACAGCACTCCCAGCAACAATGTCCTAAAACATAAATATACATTAAACAAATTAGACAAAAAGCTATCAACTCTCCGTGACCTAGTGGTTAGCGTACCCGACTCGACAAACAAGTGTTGATCTATGCCCCGAGGGTCTATCCACCTGAATCCAGACTCTAGGAGTCAAATGGTACATTACTACACCAAGGATGAGTAGGTGGGTGTTATGTTCGGTAAGGACGGTAAGGGGATCGGTTCCTGTGGTATCGAACCGACGGGAAATGGTCACATGTTCAGTCAGTACGGTTAGGAGTCGGATGCGAAACCACTCGGAAACAAGGTCGTTTTTTATTTCGTACAACTAAATGACCTAAAACTTCCACAATAAAAAAATAACAAATACCAATTGCACTCTGCGCAAATGCGCACGGTGGCAAAATTAAGCGCATCCCTTCGGAAACATAGCGCCTTCGGAGCGCTTTCACTCTACACATACATACACCTGCTGGTAAACAGCACATCCAAACGAACACACCAACCACTTTTACAGAAATTGATTTTTCGAAACAGAACATATTGTATGAGTAAGTATGACAAGTATCTTCTTCCTTTAACGTACGTATTACAGTCCTGGATAATGATAACTAATTCAGTTAATTGCAATATAAAATCAACGACTATACACGTTACCACCAATGAACCAATCAGTAGCAGTGAAATACCTTCAGAAATATAACCACAAAAACCAATATACAATAACCAATGACTATTAAATTATTGAGAGCACCTACTGTTTAGTTAGTCCTATCTCTATCATTGGTTAGCATACACATTGTCTTTGATAACCCAGTCAATTTTACTTCATGCACAAATAGCATAATTAAGCCTACTAAACTCTCACAAATACAAATCTCTTCAACAATTTTAGTTCACTGTAATTCCAAACAACTGTAACGACAATAAATTGCCAACACGAGATCAAATATAAGCTTACTTATACTTATGTATAGCATAACAACTATGTCTTACATTCAAAACTTTAATACCTAAGACTTAAGTGTGTAGACACTAAAATACAGTAATTGGATTTCAAGTTACATTATATCTGTAAGGTCAATTTACGAAACATGCTTAACACTTCACTCAGACTATCATAATTCTGTGGGTAATAAAAAAAGATACACAATTCATTAAATAAAATAGCAATAATTGATAACGAAAGTTTAAGTAACAAAGTTAAAAATAAAAGCTTGCTTAATACTTACAGTTCAACCAATTAAACTCAATTGTCAAAACATACAAAATCATAAGAGAAATCATAACATGTATACATATAAAATCCATTGAATCACAATTTCTCCAAAACCATAAATCCAATTGAATTAAAATGTTTTCCACTTTTCAACATTCCTATATCTCTAAACGCTCTACAACCGTTATCATTCAGCCTTATCAATAATTGCGCTAATTTCATTCCATCGGAAACATTACCATATCAACAATTACAAATCAAACGAATCTGCTAAACTATTCACCATAGTATTATTACTCTTATTGCAAACTATACAATTGTGACCAAGGAAGATTCTACTTTATTTAAAAATAAAAACAGTAAGTAATTTATTTATTCACTTATTTACGACAAACACCAATTCACAATGAATACAAACGAGATGGCATAATTGTGGAAATATAGACAATGACACAGTAATTTAAATATAGCTATAACTATGCAATTAAAAATACTTATAAGCATACTATATAACAGGTAACACCCATCATCAGTTCATGCAATAGCAACTAGCAAAACAAAAATCATACATAATTCAAGCTAGCAATAACTTACATCATAATAGTTTAATATTTGTCATAATCCTATTCATATAGAGTACAAATAATGCCTTCTATAACAAAATAACAGATCGTTCCATAGTTATTTATTTATTCATTTCAACGATAATGTCATTACATACGTAAATTTGACGACAGGCAAATAAATATAATACCAAAGAAAACAAGCTAAAAACTGTTATGACTAAGAATATTTAAAGTAACAATCCCAACTAAAAAACTTACCCAATCGGTATAAAGACAATAATATTATAACAAATAAGACTATAGTTAACATTATTACAATAGGTGAGTGAGTGAGCGTGTGCCTATAGATAAGAACCTAAAAGTAAAGAAAATAAAAAGTAAACAATCATAATCGATCGGTAAGAACATATAACAAAGTAAGAGGAATGGAATAATATGTATTTAAAATATAACAACAATAAAGGTTGATATATATTTAACAAACATTTCCTCTATCAACATGAGAACATAATAGCCTAAGACGTTAATTTTTACTCCATCAATGAAGCATTTAATTATCAGAATCAAAATCAATGTAGATATACAGAATAACATTAGAAAACAGCTCTCACTTGCTGTAGACTGACTGAGGTAATTAACCCTATATGTTGCTTTCTATAAATTAATCAATAGACTATCACTGTTTTAAAACAATCGAATTTGAATGTTTCAGGAGGATTATTATGCACCCCAAAACGACATACCCAGGAGGAGAAACCAATGGACCCATCACGTCTTAAAAACAACATCTGCTTTAAACATCCGTAGTGAAAAACACAACATATACATACATTAACAACGACCTCATCCAGTTTTCCATCGGTCGTCTCATAGAATTGTCGGTCGCTCCACCATGGCTCTATAGGTGTTGGTTGAGTCTGAACAAACAACTTGCCTTAGTCAACTACATTAAAGGTCATCAATGTAGCTTACCCTTACATTGGAAACAAACTTACCCGATTAAGCTCCTCATCCGAGCCCATCGAGACGGTAGTGGAAAGCAGACAGATGAAAAGAACACCGTCTAAGATATACATTGTTTTTGTGAAACACAAAGTGCACCATTTATTTATATTATTAAAAGTGCTTATCATTTATTCATATTAACAAAAGTGCAGCAAAGACACACTATGGGTTATGATAACCGCTGCAACATCACCTCACTCTTGTGATTTGGCGCCCGTGTCAACCCACACTGCTATCCCCCAGTTTCATTTAGTTATCCTGTTTGATTTAACCAGTTTCCTTTTACGGTGAGTATTTAATTCCCCACTACCCTCAAGTAAACCGAAGACAAAACTTAAGGGCATTCTCCAATTCCCATGGGACGCCCATAACGTCACCCTGCCTGGGTTACTTAAAACTATGTATTAATATTTATAAGACCCTGAAAAGGACCGTTTGTAGCAGAGGTGTTTAATAAATGCCTGAGATGTCCTGATGGTCCTGTCCGTCATGTGTTAGATAGGAGTTCACTAATATTCGGACATGGAAGCCCATGCCCTCTGTCCATATCCAAGTGTTTGTAACACAATGATTAAAGAAGAACAGATTGTTTAAAAGTTGATGTTCCTTGGTACCATCTTCATGTTTAGTGATCTTTGTACAGTATAAGTATACTGTACGGTTTTGAAATGGGAAAGGCGTGTATTTCCCTGTGGAAACGTAAAAAACCTTTAATAATGTAACCCGTATTATCTATCATAGCAGCCCTAGAAAGGTCTGTTGTAGATTTAGATGAACTTTATGATGCCATGTACTATACTATGTACAAAAGTGGTCTACCGTTGATAAACAAAGAAATAAAACCGTTCAGGAAATAGGTATAAGGCAATTTCATTAACACTTGTAAGATACTTAAAAACCCAAGGTAGAAGGCTTTGTCATAATATGCAAAAGTGTACCTTCTAATAAACTATGTTAGCTTAACCAGACCTAAGTCAGTAGAATAATAACATCTAATAGACTGTACAACCAACTCTTCCGCTAACGTAAGTAATAAGTCTAATACAATGATTTGAACCTCACAGCTTCATTCTTATATTACAGTTTACAAAGATGATTCAAGACTAACCACATAGTACTTCATATGCCCCTCACTAAATAAAATGTACTATCCATCTCCCTATAAACGTTCTAAACCATTTCCAATGAAGGCCCCAGATGAAGACAGGCTATGAACCATTTAAACCTGAATACAATTACAAAAAGACAGTAACAATAATACATTTTACTGCACTGTTCCAAAGAAACCCCATAGTGGGGTACTTTGGATTACATTATATCCAGTAAAATCAATTGATATTCTTGCTACTTTCAATTATCATACCTAATACACAGAACCCCTTTCATCAATTTATGCTTTATATTTAAATTAGCACAACTAAACCTAATTGTAACAAAGCTTTATCTATTTGTTTCGTTGTAAACTCCGTAATGTATACATACCAACACATCAATCCTATGTGTAATAATGAGAGATTGTACATCAAATTATACCGTATTTTCTGAAGTCTCCATAGGTTAGGTAGAACTTCAATCAATATGCATTAAATTCATAGCGTAATACCTATCAAACTACATTCATACACATTGAAGTCACAAAATAAAGTGAACATCCGTCATCTCCATCAACACACATTACCTCCAAAAAACAACACTACACCCAATACATGTTTTCATTAAGTCACACTGAAATAGTATACTTTTTCCAAGTTAAAGCATTCAGTCCCCCTTTACATACGTCCATTAACCATAAATGAAGTATAGTAACCAATAATACTTTTAAAACTTATACACCCTAACCTTAGTCTACCGAACTATTGTATGTTAACCAACCTAAACTCACAAATAACAATTGTTATATCCACAAACATATGATAAATGAAGTGTAATAACACCAAACACAAGGTGATTCCTCACACTCTATATACACCATAGCAATACATTACTTACTGTATTTGAGACGTTAATCCTACAGGTATGGATCTTGAATGAGTGTAGATGAATGAGTGTAGTCTTTGTTACTAACTAAGGCTGCTGGACCCTTTGATATACCATCTATTAACAACACAATAGTCAGGAAAACTATGACATGGAACCCAAACCACATAGTATTGATTGTATTTCAAACAAACTGTCAGTTTAAAAAACATTCTAACAGAAGAGTAAATTCTATCCAAAAGTAAGAAAAAAATCAAAGATACATACAAATTCCAGAAAAAGAGTCATTTTACATAAGAATGTGTTGAAACATTTTTCAAATCAAGGAAGAACCACCAACATAGCACTCTCCAAACCCCTTAAAGCTGAGTTAAAATGCACATAAATAGGGTTATTTGTGTACAAAATATGTTATAATTCCCTAAAAGCATTAAAATTCAGTGTCATAACAACGATATTTGTCCTAAACATTAAAAAAACCTTTAAAATACTCTTATAGAACCTTTATAAACTTAGTTTGAGTTCAAAACAACATACAAAACTAATGTAACACTTGTAAATCAATTGTTTAACTTACATAATTATTTAGTTGACTCCAATCAGCTGGTAAAGTGTAAGTAACCAATAGGAATAAATGCTCTATATTGTTCTCATTTTAATCCTGGTCTTAACAAAACTTGGTACTAATGATTATTTACCTATTAAACAAATAAATGAATAGTTAGTTGAAATGTCCCTGTTGTAAAAACTTTGGTATTAACACTAAGAAAGTTTGGTTTCTTTTGACTATAATATACTCGATCAGAAAATGTATATACACCACTCCCAAAGACCCAAACACATGGAGAACCTTCTTACTGAACACACTACACCCTTGACAGATCACCATTCACCTGAACATCACATAAAACCTTTGTTTGTCCAACCAGCTACTCTATGAAATTAAGTGGTAGAAAGGACCTTATAGCCCTAACTTCCCCTTTTAAAGTAACAATAAAGTAGTTTTCATTTAATTTCCATCCAACATACATAAACAACCTAACTACCAAACACTAATACCTGTTCTATCCAGTAGTAAGACTCTCCTACTCAACACACAGTCATCTCTATAGATCAGTTACATTCACAAAACATAAGACTATTGTCAGATCACACAACTAAAATACAACACACACACACACACACACACACACACACACACACACACACACACACACACACACACACACACACACACACTCTAAATACAAGATTTGTGACTAACCTCCCACCTAGTAAACACACAGTACCTCCGACATATCACTCAACGTATAAACTTATAAATAAACTCCATTACACTTGACCTTTGATTGACACCCAACATTCATGTACAAGACACCTACCAAACCTCATAACCCTTCCTATTCAGTAGTAAGACTCTCCTACCCAACACACAGCTATCTTCACAGACCAACTACCCTCCCATCACATAATACTATTGACAGTCAACCTACCTAACATACAAGACTTACCACACACTCTACATCCACCATCTATCTACACTCTACATATAAGACTCTTGGTTGGTCATTCATGGAACATTCATGGAAGACCTACCTACCAAACATCCAACACTCTTGACCTACCACTCATCTTCTCAACACCTCTGATACACCATTCACCTGAACATTACATAAAACCTTAGATTGACACCCAACATCCATGGAAGACCTACCTACCTACGTAACATCCAACACCCTTGACTTACCACTCACCTACTCAACACCTCTGATACACCATTCACTTGAACATTACATAAAACCTTGGATTGACTCCATTCATTCATGGTAGACCTACCTACCTACCAAACGTACAACTTGACCGACCACACACCTACACATCACACACAGTACCCTCGATAGATCACTTAACTACCTATTACATGAAGCCTCCGATTGACTCACAATCCTAACATTCATGAACAACCAATCTTCCAAACATTCGACTCGACCACCAACAAAAAACAAGACTTCACGTATAACCACACATTTAACATACAAGACCAACCACACACCATACAATCATGACTCAACATGATCAACCCACCTACCACCTACGAAACATCCTACACTTTTGACTTACCATCCACCTACCAACACACAGATAGACTACGTAACCAACCATTACATAAAACCCTAGATCGACACCCAACATTCATGGAAGACCTACCTACCCTCCAAACATACAACATGACCGACCACACTCCTACACATCACACACAGTACTCTCGATAGATCACTTAACTACCTATTACATGAAGCCTCCGATTGACTCACAATCCTAACATTCATGAACAACCAACCTTCCAAACATACGACTCGACCACCAACAAAAAACAAGACTTCACGTATAACCACCCATTTAACATACAAGACCAACCACACACCATACAATCATGACTTAACATGATCAACCCACCTACGAAACATCCTACACTTTTGACTTACCATCCACCTACTCAACACACAGATAGACTACGTAACCAACCATTACATAAAACCCTTGGTAGACCTACCTACCAAACATACAACTTAACCATCCACCCACCTACACATCACACACAGTACTCTCGATAGATCACTTAACTACCTATTACATGAAGCCTCCGATTAACTCACAATCCTAACATTCAAGAACAACCAACCTTCCAAACATACGACTCGACTACCAACAAAAAACAAGACTTCACGTATAACCACACATTTAACATACAAGACCAACCACACACCATACAATCATGACTTAACATGAACAACCCACCTACCACCTACATAACATCCAACACTCTTAACTTACCACTCACCTACTCAACACACAGATAGACTTCATAATCATCCATTACATAAAACCGTAGATCAACACCCAACATTCATGGATGACCTACCTACCATAGACACGACTTGACCACCTTCCCAAAGCACAAGACTTTCGAAGGACCACCTACCAAACATACAAGAACAACCACACACCATAGAGGCATGACCTAACACTCAACCCATCTACTCAACATATAAAACCTCTGATACACCATCCACTTGAACATTACTCACCTGTGATAGAGTACCCACTAATCAACACACATGAAAAACCTACCTACTCAACATTCTACACTCTTGACTAACCATCCACCTACTCAACACACACAGTACTCTCTATAGACTACATAACTACCCATTTACATAAAACCTTAGATTGACTCAATACATCCATGGATGACCTACCTACCAAACATTCGACTTGACCACCTTTCCAAAGCATAAGACTTTTAAAGGACCACCATCCATTTAACATACAAGACCAATCACACACCATACAATCATGACTTAACATGAACATCCCACCTACTCAACATATAACACCTCTGATACACCATCCACTTGAACATTACTCACCTGTGATAGACCATCCACTTAACCAACACACTTGACTCTTAATAGACCAATCCACCTACCTCTACACACACGATTCCTTAGGACACACCCTACACCCTCCACTCATCCTACATACAAAACTCCTAGAGAACTTCCCATTCACCATAAAAACACTATTGCTTCATATAATCATGTTTTAAAATAACATTATTACACTATAAGATAGGTTTAATATAGCTAAGACCTAAAGTGTTTCCTAAAATTCTACTTTTCAACTAAAAATACGAGAGATAGTTAGGTTTAAAAGCAATGAACATAGAAAAAGTTAGGTTTAAAAAATTAAAATAGAAAAAGTTACGTTTAAAAACATTAAACACAGAAAAAGTTAGGTTTACAAAATTAAAATAGAAAAAGTTTGGTTTAAAAAAATGAACATAGAAAAAAGGTAGGTTTAAAAAAATTAAACATAGAAAAAGTTACGTTTAAAAACATTAAACACAGAAAAAGTTAGGTTTAAAAAATTAAACACAGAAAAAGTTAGGTTTAAAAAAATAAAACACAAAAAAAGTTAGGTTAGCAAACATCAGAAAAGTTGTTAAAATTGACTTTTTAACAACTTTTCGGAAAAGTAAGGCCTTACTTTTCTGATGTTTGCTAACCTAACTTTTTTTGTGTTTTATTTTTTTAAACCTAACTTTTTCTGTGTTTAATTTTTTAAACCTAACTTTTTCTGTGTTTAATGTTTTTAAACGTAACTTTTTCTATGTTTAATTTTTTTAAACCTACCTTTTTTCTATGTTCATTTTTTTAAACCAAACTTTTTCTATTTTAATTTTGTAAACCTAACTTTTTCTGTGTTTAATGTTTTTAAACGTAACTTTTTCTATTTTAATTTTTTAAACCTAACTTTTTCTATGTTCATTGCTTTTAAACCTAACTATCTCTCGTATTTTTAGTTGAAAAGTAGAATTTTAGGAAACACTTTAGGTCTTAGCTATATTAAACCTATCTTATAGTGTAATAATGTTATTTTAAAACATGATTATATGACGGAATAGTGTTTTTATGGTGAATGGGAAGTTCTCTAGGAGTTTTGTATGTAGGATGAGTGGAGGGTGTAGGGTGTGTCCTAAGGAATCGTGTGTGTAGAGGTAGGTGGATTGGTCTATTAAGAGTCAAGTGTGTTGGTTAAGTGGATGGTCTATCACAGGTGAGTAATGTTCAAGTGGATGGTGTATCAGAGGTGTTATATGTTGAGTAGGTGGGATGTTCATGTTAAGTCATGATTGTATGGTGTGTGATTGGTCTTGTATGTTAAATGGATGGTGGTCCTTTAAAAGTCTTATGCTTTGGAAAGGTGGTCAAGTCGAATGTTTGGTAGGTAGGTCATCCATGGATGTATTGAGTCAATCTAAGGTTTTATGTAAATGGGTAGTTATGTAGTCTATAGAGAGTACTGTGTGTGTTGAGTAGGTGGATGGTTAGTCAAGAGTGTAGAATGTTGAGTAGGTAGGTTTTTCATGTGTGTTGATTAGTGGGTACTCTATCACAGGTGAGTAATGTTCAAGTGGATGGTGTATCAGAGGTTTTATATGTTGAGTAGATGGGTTGAGTGTTAGGTCATGCCTCTATGGTGTGTGGTTGTTCTTGTATGTTTGGTAGGTGGTCCTTCGAAAGTCTTGTGCTTTGGGAAGGTGGTCAAGTCGTGTCTATGGTAGGTAGGTCATCCATGAATGTTGGGTGTTGATCTACGGTTTTATGTAATGGATGATTATGAAGTCTATCTGTGTGTTGAGTAGGTGAGTGGTAAGTTAAGAGTGTTGGATGTTATGTAGGTGGTAGGTGGGTTGTTCATGTTAAGTCATGATTGTATGGTGTGTGGTTGGTCTTGTATGTTAAATGTGTGGTTATACGTGAAGTCTTGTTTTTTGTTGGTAGTCGAGTCGTATGTTTGGAAGGTTGGTTGTTCTTGAATGTTAGGATTGTGAGTTAATCGGAGGCTTCATGTAATAGGTAGTTAAGTGATCTATCGAGAGTACTGTGTGTGATGTGTAGGTGGGTGGATGGTTAAGTTGTATGTTTGGTAGGTAGGTCTACCAAGGGTTTTATGTAATGGTTGGTTACGTAGTCTATCTGTGTGTTGAGTAGGTGGATGGTAAGTCAAAAGTGTAGGATGTTTCGTAGGTGGGTTGATCATGTTAAGTCATGATTGTATGGTGTGTGGTTGGTCTTGTATGTTAAATGGGTGGTTATACGTGAAGTCTTGTTTTTTGTTGGTGGTCGAGTCGTATGTTTGGAAGGTTGGTTGTTCATGAATGTTAGGATTGTGAGTCAATCGGAGGCTTCATGTAATAGGTAGTTAAGTGATCTATCGAGAGTACTGTGTGTGATGTGTAGGAGTGTGGTCGGTCATGTTGTATGTTTGGAGGGTAGGTAGGTCTTCCATGAATGTTGGGTGTCGATCTAGGGTTTTATGTAATGGTTGGTTACGTAGTCTATCTGTGTGTTGGTAGGTGGATGGTAAGTCAAAAGTGTAGGATGTTTCGTAGGTGGTAGGTGGGTTGATCATGTTGAGTCATGATTGTATGGTGTGTGGTTGGTCTTGTATGTTAAATGTGTGGTTATACGTGAAGTCTTGTTTTTTGTTGGTGGTCGAGTCGAATGTTTGGAAGATTGGTTGTTCATGAATGTTAGGATTGTGAGTCAATCGGAGGCTTCATGTAATAGGTAGTTAAGTGATCTATCGAGGGTACTGTGTGTGATGTGTAGGTGTGTGGTCGGTCAAGTTGTACGTTTGGTAGGTAGGTAGGTCTACCATGAATGAATGGAGTCAATCCAAGGTTTTATGTAATGTTCAAGTGAATGGTGTATCAGAGGTGTTGAGTAGGTGAGTGGTAAGTCAAGGGTGTTGGATGTTACGTAGGTAGGTAGGTCTTCCATGGATGTTGGGTGTCAATCTAAGGTTTTATGTAATGTTCAGGTGAATGGTGTATCAGAGGTGTTGAGAAGATGAGTGGTAGGTCAAGAGTGTTGGATGTTTGGTAGGTAGGTCTTCCATGAATGTTCCATGAATGACCAACCAAGAGTCTTATATGTAGAGTGTAGATAGATGGTGGATGTAGAGTGTGTGGTAAGTCTTGTATGTTAGGTAGGTTGACTGTCAATAGTATTATGTGATGGGAGGGTAGTTGGTCTGTGAAGATAGCTGTGTGTTGGGTAGGAGAGTCTTACTACTGAATAGGAAGGGTTATGAGGCTTGGTAGGTGTCTTGTACATGAATGTTGGGTGTCAATCAAAGGTCAAGTGTAATGGAGTTTATTTATAAGTTTATAAGTTGAGTGATATGTCGGAGGTACTGTGTGTTTACTAGGTGGGAGGTTAGTCACAAATCTTGTATTTAGAGTGTGTGTGTGTGTGTGTGTGTGTGTGTGTGTGTGTGTGTGTGTGTGTGTTGTATTTTAGTTGTGTGATCTGACAATAGTCTTATGTTTTGTGAATGTAACTGATCTATAGAGATGACTGTGTGTTGAGTAGGAGAGTCTTACTACTGGATAGAACAGGTATTAGTGTTTGGTAGTTAGGTTGTTTATGTATGTTGGATGGAAATTAAATGAAAACTACTTTATTGTTACTTTAAAAGGGGAAGTTAGGGCTATAAGGTCCTTTCTACCACTTAATTTCATAGAGTAGCTGGTTGGACAAACAAAGGTTTTATGTGATGTTCAGGTGAATGGTGATCTGTCAAGGGTGTAGTGTGTTCAGTAAGAAGGTTCTCCATGTGTTTGGGTCTTTGGGAGTGGTGTATATACATTTTCTGATCGAGTATATTATAGTCAAAAGAAACCAAACTTTCTTAGTGTTAATACCAAAGTTTTTACAACAGGGACATTTCAACTAACTATTCGTTTATTTGTTTAATAGGTAAATAATCATTAGTACCAAGTTTTGTTAAGACCAGGATTAAAATGAGAACAATATAGAGCATTTATTCCTATTGGTTACTTACACTTTACCAGCTGATTGGAGTCAACTAAATAATTATGTAAGTTAAACAATTGATTTACAAGTGTTACATTAGTTTTGTATGTTGTTTTGAACTCAAACTAAGTTTATAAAGGTTCTATAAGAGTATTTTAAAGGTTTTTTTTAATGTTTAGGACAAATATCGTTGTTATGACACTGAATTTTAATGCTTTTAGGGAATTATAACATATTTTGTACACAAATAACCCTATTTATGTGCATTTTAACTCAGCTTTAAGGGGTTTGGAGAGTGCTATGTTGGTGGTTCTTCCTTGATTTGAAAAATGTTTCAACACATTCTTATGTAAAATGACTCTTTTTCTGGAATTTGTATGTATCTTTGATTTTTTTCTTACTTTTGGATAGAATTTACTCTTCTGTTAGAATGTTTTTTAAACTGACAGTTTGTTTGAAATACAATCAATACTATGTGGTTTGGGTTCCATGTCATAGTTTTCCTGACTATTGTGTTGTTAATAGATGGTATATCAAAGGGTCCAGCAGCCTTAGTTAGTAACAAAGACTACACTCATTCATCTACACTCATTCAAGATCCATACCTGTAGGATTAACGTCTCAAATACAGTAAGTAATGTATTGCTATGGTGTATATAGAGTGTGAGGAATCACCTTGTGTTTGGTGTTATTACACTTCATTTATCATATGTTTGTGGATATAACAATTGTTATTTGTGAGTTTAGGTTGGTTAACATACAATAGTTCGGTAGACTAAGGTTAGGGTGTATAAGTTTTAAAAGTATTATTGGTTACTATACTTCATTTATGGTTAATGGACGTATGTAAAGGGGGACTGAATGCTTTAACTTGGAAAAAGTATACTATTTCAGTGTGACTTAATGAAAACATGTATTGGGTGTAGTGTTGTTTTTTGGAGGTAATGTGTGTTGATGGAGATGACGGATGTTCACTTTATTTTGTGACTTCAATGTGTATGAATGTAGTTTGATAGGTATTACGCTATGAATTTAATGCATATTGATTGAAGTTCTACCTAACCTATGGAGACTTCAGAAAATACGGTATAATTTGATGTACAATCTCTCATTATTACACATAGGATTGATGTGTTGGTATGTATACATTACGGAGTTTACAACGAAACAAATAGATAAAGCTTTGTTACAATTAGGTTTAGTTGTGCTAATTTAAATATAAAGCATAAATTGATGAAAGGGGTTCTGTGTATTAGGTATGATAATTGAAAGTAGCAAGAATATCAATTGATTTTACTGGATATAATGTAATCCAAAGTACCCCACTATGGGGTTTCTTTGGAACAGTGCAGTAAAATGTATTATTGTTACTGTCTTTTTGTAATTGTATTCAGGTTTAAATGGTTCATAGCCTGTCTTCATCTGGGGCCTTCATTGGAAATGGTTTAGAACGTTTATAGGGAGATGGATAGTACATTTTATTTAGTGAGGGGCATATGAAGTACTATGTGGTTAGTCTTGAATCATCTTTGTAAACTGTAATATAAGAATGAAGCTGTGAGGTTCAAATCATTGTATTAGACTTATTACTTACGTTAGCGGAAGAGTTGGTTGTACAGTCTATTAGATGTTATTATTCTACTGACTTAGGTCTGGTTAAGCTAACATAGTTTATTAGAAGGTACACTTTTGCATATTATGACAAAGCCTTCTACCTTGGGTTTTTAAGTATCTTACAAGTGTTAATGAAATTGCCTTATACCTATTTCCTGAACGGTTTTATTTCTTTGTTTATCAACGGTAGACCACTTTTGTACATAGTATAGTACATGGCATCATAAAGTTCATCTAAATCTACAACAGACCTTTCTAGGGCTGCTATGATAGATAATACGGGTTACATTATTAAAGGTTTTTTACGTTTCCACAGGGAAATACACGCCTTTCCCATTTCAAAACCGTACAGTATACTTATACTGTACAAAGATCACTAAACATGAAGATGGTACCAAGGAACATCAACTTTTAAACAATCTGTTCTTCTTTAATCATTGTGTTACAAACACTTGGATATGGACAGAGGGCATGGGCTTCCATGTCCGAATATTAGTGAACTCCTATCTAACACATGACGGACAGGACCATCAGGACATCTCAGGCATTTATTAAACACCTCTGCTACAAACGGTCCTTTTCAGGGTCTTATAAATATTAATACATAGTTTTAAGTAACCCAGGCAGGGTGACGTTATGGGCGTCCCATGGGAATTGGAGAATGCCCTTAAGTTTTGTCTTCGGTTTACTTGAGGGTAGTGGGGAATTAAATACTCACCGTAAAAGGAAACTGGTTAAATCAAACAGGATAACTAAATGAAACTGGGGGATAGCAGTGTGGGTTGACACGGGCGCCAAATCACAAGAGTGAGGTGATGTTGCAGCGGTTATCATAACCCATAGTGTGTCTTTGCTGCACTTTTGTTAATATGAATAAATGATAAGCACTTTTAATAATATAAATAAATGGTGCACTTTGTGTTTCACAAAAACAATGTATATCTTAGACGGTGTTCTTTTCATCTGTCTGCTTTCCACTACCGTCTCGATGGGCTCGGATGAGGAGCTTAATCGGGTAAGTTTGTTTCCAATGTAAGGGTAAGCTACATTGATGACCTTTAATGTAGTTGACTAAGGCAAGTTGTTTGTTCAGACTCAACCAACACCTATAGAGCCATGGTGGAGCGACCGACAATTCTATGAGACGACCGATGGAAAACTGGATGAGGTCGTTGTTAATGTATGTATATGTTGTGTTTTTCACTACGGATGTTTAAAGCAGATGTTGTTTTTAAGAC
Source organism: Stictocephala bisonia (assembly GCA_035578905.1). NCBI lineage: Eukaryota > Metazoa > Arthropoda > Insecta > Hemiptera > Membracidae > Stictocephala > Stictocephala bisonia. The sequence continues at coordinate 30,089 of JAQJVL010003287.1, read as the reverse complement.
GTGATGGGTCCATTGGTTTCTCCTCCTGGGTATGTCGTTTTGGGGTGCATAATAATCCTCCTGAAACATTCAAATTCGATTGTTTTAAAACAGTGATAGTCTATTGATTAATTTATAGAAAGCAACATATAGGGTTAATTACCTCAGTCAGTCTACAGCAAGTGAGAGCTGTTTTCTAATGTTATTCTGTATATCTACATTGATTTTGATTCTGATAATTAAATGCTTCATTGATGGAGTAAAAATTAACGTCTTAGGCTATTATGTTCTCATGTTGATAGAGGAAATGTTTGTTAAATATATATCAACCTTTATTGTTGTTATATTTTAAATACATATTATTCCATTCCTCTTACTTTGTTATATGTTCTTACCGATCGATTATGATTGTTTACTTTTTATTTTCTTTACTTTTAGGTTCTTATCTATAGGCACACGCTCACTCACTCACCTATTGTAATAATGTTAACTATAGTCTTATTTGTTATAATATTATTGTCTTTATACCGATTGGGTAAGTTTTTTAGTTGGGATTGTTACTTTAAATATTCTTAGTCATAACAGTTTTTAGCTTGTTTTCTTTGGTATTATATTTATTTGCCTGTCGTCAAATTTACGTATGTAATGACATTATCGTTGAAATGAATAAATAAATAACTATGGAACGATCTGTTATTTTGTTATAGAAGGCATTATTTGTACTCTATATGAATAGGATTATGACAAATATTAAACTATTATGATGTAAGTTATTGCTAGCTTGAATTATGTATGATTTTTGTTTTGCTAGTTGCTATTGCATGAACTGATGATGGGTGTTACCTGTTATATAGTATGCTTATAAGTATTTTTAATTGCATAGTTATAGCTATATTTAAATTACTGTGTCATTGTCTATATTTCCACAATTATGCCATCTCGTTTGTATTCATTGTGAATTGGTGTTTGTCGTAAATAAGTGAATAAATAAATTACTTACTGTTTTTATTTTTAAATAAAGTAGAATCTTCCTTGGTCACAATTGTATAGTTTGCAATAAGAGTAATAATACTATGGTGAATAGTTTAGCAGATTCGTTTGATTTGTAATTGTTGATATGGTAATGTTTCCGATGGAATGAAATTAGCGCAATTATTGATAAGGCTGAATGATAACGGTTGTAGAGCGTTTAGAGATATAGGAATGATGAAAAGTGGAAAACATTTTAATTCAATTGGATTTATGGTTTTGGAGAAATTGTGATTCAATGGATTTTATATGTATACATGTTATGATTTCTCTTATGATTTTGTATGTTTCGACAATTGAGTTTAATTGGTTGAACTGTAAGTATTAAGCAAGCTTTTATTTTTAACTTTGTTACTTAAACTTTCGTTATCAATTATTGCTATTTTATTTAATGAATTGTGTATCTTTTTTTATTACCCACAGAATTATGATAGTCTGAGTGAAGTGTTAAGCATGTTTCGTAAATTGACCTTACAGATATAATGTAACTTGAAATCCAATTACTGTATTTTAGTGTCTACACACTTAAGTCTTAGGTATTAAAGTTTTGAATGTAAGACATAGTTGTTATGCTATACATAAGTATAAGTAAGCTTATATTTGATCTCGTGTTGGCAATTTATTGTCGTTACAGTTGTTTGGAATTACAGTGAACTAAAATTGTTGAAGAGATTTGTATTTGTGAGAGTTTAGTAGGCTTAATTATGCTATTTGTGCATGAAGTAAAATTGACTGGGTTATCAAAGACAATGTGTATGCTAACCAATGATAGAGATAGGACTAACTAAACAGTAGGTGCTCTCAATAATTTAATAGTCATTGGTTATTGTATATTGGTTTTTGTGGTTATATTTCTGAAGGTATTTCACTGCTACTGATTGGTTCATTGGTGGTAACGTGTATAGTCGTTGATTTTATATTGCAATTAACTGAATTAGTTATCATTATCCAGGACTGTAATACGTACGTTAAAGGAAGAAGATACTTGTCATACTTACTCATACAATATGTTCTGTTTCGAAAAATCAATTTCTGTAAAAGTGGTTGGTGTGTTCGTTTGGATGTGCTGTTTACCAGCAGGTGTATGTATGTGTAGAGTGAAAGCGCTCCGAAGGCGCTATGTTTCCGAAGGGATGCGCTTAATTTTGCCACCGTGCGCATTTGCGCAGAGTGCAATTGGTATTTGTTATTTTTTTATTGTGGAAGTTTTAGGTCATTTAGTTGTACGAAATAAAAAACGACCTTGTTTCCGAGTGGTTTCGCATCCGACTCCTAACCGTACTGACTGAACATGTGACCATTTCCCGTCGGTTCGATACCACAGGAACCGATCCCCTTACCGTCCTTACCGAACATAACACCCACCTACTCATCCTTGGTGTAGTAATGTACCATTTGACTCCTAGAGTCTGGATTCAGGTGGATAGACCCTCGGGGCATAGATCAACACTTGTTTGTCGAGTCGGGTACGCTAACCACTAGGTCACGGAGAGTTGATAGCTTTTTGTCTAATTTGTTTAATGTATATTTATGTTTTAGGACATTGTTGCTCGGAGTGCTGTCGACACGTCTGGCTACCCACCTAGCCACTTGTGTTATAGTAACTTAAATAAAGAAGCATTAGGAAAGTTTAAGGAGGAAGTAAATTCAAAACCTGCTAAAGAAATAATTGGCTTGAGAGCAAAGTGCTACTCAGTTCTAAATCACGATATGGATGAAATGAAGGTAGCCAAAGGCGTCCCCAGGTCTATGTACAACACGTCATTAGCAGCGACCGAGGTGCTTGGGGCAGTGCCTGAAGTGTATGGGCCGGAGGCCTCGTCCTAATAATAAGACAGTTTGGATCATCACTTAGTATAAGTAGACCATTATAAACTCTAAATAAACTTTACCAACCTCCAGTCTAACGACTGTAGCAGAATACCCTTCCAAGAATGTCCTGTGAGTTTGAATGAACTGGTTACAAAGAAACGTGAAGGTGAATTAAACATGTGTGGAATTGAGTACTCTGTTAAAATTACTGGTTTAGATATATTTGGAGATTTAAATTAAGTAATATTAAGTATAGTTCATAATGTGTTTGAGTGATTGTTGTAAGATGATGAGTCTTAAGGTATAATCTAAGCTTCAAGAGAAAGGTTTGTATATGGTGGTGATATGGGGGTTGAGGGCAAATTAAATAAGTAGGTTAACAGTAGGTGTTGTATGGGGGAGCTAGGTAGAATTAGGTTTAGAATTAATTTCAATATGTAGGCTAAAAGTAGGTGTGTGAGAGTTAACCTGGATGCGCATGCGTCGCCCGGCATTGCCGCCAGGGGCGCTACGGTCGGTCGGCATTGCCGCCAGGGGCGCTGCGGTCGCTAGGTATTGCTGCTTGGGGCGCTGCGATCGCGTTGTCGCCAGGGGCGCTGCGGTCGCTGGGTATTGCTGCTTGGGGCGCTGCGGTCGGTCGGCATTGCCACCAGGGGCGCTGCGATCGGTATTGCCACCGGGGGCGCTGCGTTGCCGCCAGGAGCGCTACGGTCGCTAGGTATTGCTGCTTGGGGCGCTGCGGTCGCTGGGGGCGCTGCATTGCCACCAGGGGCGCTGCGGTCGACGTTTGTTATAGTATATATGATGTTGATTTTATATAGTATAAAGACGCCATATTGGATGGGGGAATTTTGGGGAGGGAATTTTCCCACGGGGTGTGAGTTGGCGCGGGCGGGAAAAGACGCCATATTGGATCCGGTCGCCATCTTTTGTATTTCATGACGTCATATTGGACAAAAAAAGTGCATTTTATATAGTATAATAAGGAAAAAGTTAGGTTAGGAGTGAATTTTATATAGTATGATGTGGGAATTTGAGGGAAATTTGAGAGTAATTTGAGGGTAATGTGTGGGAAGTGAGGGTAATGTGAGGGAAATGTGTGGGAAATGAGGGTAATGTGAGGGAAATGTGAGGGAAATGAGGGAAATGTTAGGGAAATGAGGGAAATGTGAGGGAAATGAGGGAAATTTTGTGGGGGAGGGGGTGGGGGGTTGGCAACACTGCGCCGCCATCTTGGATCCGGTCACGTGACCAAAAAAAAGTGAGTCTATTTCGCCCAGAAAATAACTACTACCGAAGATGCCCGAAGGTGGTCGCTCTCGACCAATTAGAGCTCGGGGTGGTCACGTGACCCGAAGGTACCCGAACGTAGTCGTCATCTTGGATCCGAAAGCCGAAGATAGCCGAAGATACCCGAAAGTGAGCCTGAAACCAGCACCTTTACACTACTTAAGCTTCTGAAATGAAATATTTGGTCATACTTAAATGAAATCATTGGCAATCATGCTTTTCACTGCAGTGAAAGTAGGATATTTATTTACCAAAGCTAGGAAAAATATGGTTCTAGTATCTATTAGAAACATTGTTTGTATGAACTTAATTCTATAGTTTACTAATTCAAAGCAAAGGTAATTAAACATTAATAAAGATCATTTAAAGTATAAGCTATTGACTCAACAAATTAAAAGTAATATATGAAAAAATTATAATTCAGTTAAATATTGAGGAAAATAATATCGTCTCTTTAACGCTTAGGTGAAATCTATGAAAAAATCATTACTTTCTTGTTCGTATTTGTAAAACAGTCGTTATTTAACACTTGATGTCACCCAGTTACAGTATGATCACGTTAGGAATAACAATGAAAACTTACACATGATTGTTCGTGAAGTTGAACCTGTTTGTCTATAGCTAAGGCCATAAACATATGGTTATGTCAAGTTGACACGTCAACGATGTCTTGGTGACTGGTGTTGGCCTTAACAGGATAAATTGAAATAAATAAGTACACAAAATAGTTTGCGATGAATAAAAACATTATTCGGTATAGTTAAAAACACTTATAGTATTGTCTAATTACAAATATTATTAGCGTAAACGATGAAAACCATGTGGTTTTACTAAAAGCAAACAGGCCAAACCTGCCAGATAATCTATTGTAATATTTCACGCTCATTTTTTATGTGGTCAGACTGTAGACACGCTGGAAAATTTTATGAGGTCCCAGTTCTCCTATTCAGCTAGCCTTTCTAATTAAAATTAAACTGAAATAACTAAATAAGTAGTTGACCTGAAAAGTAAACACCCTATATCTTTAGATATTTTCCGAAATGTCTAATTGAAAATATACATTAAATCAAAATGAAATTAGCAAATTTCTAACCTAAAAAACATAAAATATTGTACATCTGAAAATTCTCGGTTACATAATAAAATACATAAATGATCAGTATTTGACAGTACAATAATCCTGACTTTATAAACTGTATTTGAAATGGAGTGTATGAAGGTATTTAGTTTGTAAAACACCGTAATTTATAGTGTTTGAAACGCAACAGTTAAATAATTATAAATATAAAGCCTTAATACATAAGACTTATGTCCCTGTCATTGACTTAATTTTCTTAAAATGTACTTTTTAATATATTTCTATCAACTTTTCAAAAATGTCGGATATTTTGTATAAAGACGAGTCATGATCGTGTACATATCAAATAAATTATTTATTAGGCCTATAGATTTACTGTCTTGGTGTAAGATACAGTAACAACAGTGTTAACAATTTCCATACTATATTATTTTCAAATACAAGTATAAGACCATTTTTAAGCTTCATATATGGTGGCATGAAATAGGGAATTTAATAAACAGCTTGGGCAGTAGTTGCATTTTCTTACACTGTCATTGATTTTTCCATTAAATTATATTTTCAAATATATGTAACAGTTTAGATTCTATGGAAGTGTTGCCCCAAAGCAGTGTCAAATGTCATCGTATGTGTTTATTTTGTTTTAATGAATGAACTTCATAGATCGGATATTCCGTATAATTTTTATGTAGAATATCAGCAATAGATAATATTCAACTTTGTAGGCCTACCTTCTCTCCTGCTAATAATTTTCTCTGCATTGTCTGTGCCCATGGTAATGTACTGTGGGATTACCGGCTTTCTGTGCCTAGCTTTATTGCCCAGATTAGCTTAGCGGGCTGACGGTAAAGCGCCCCTGAACTATAAATATTATTATTATAACTCTACTGCTTTTAGTTTCCACTTTAAACCTTTTAGTAAAAAGCTAAGTAATTTTTTTTCATTTTTAATAATATAAACAATAAAAGTCTTGTATGGAGATCGTATAATCGTCTTAACAGCAAACTAATACTACTTTATATTTTTAAATTTGATAAATAACTATTTACATGCAATTATATTCGTGTATATGTAGTATATTAGTTTTCGTGTATCTGAGTTATACGATATTTAATATTTACTTGAAAGTAAAATCCTACAAAATAATTACATTTAGGTGTCGCACTTCCATATCTGACCAACGGTTATTTTATTGGTCAATTTATACTGATTCGATAAATTCACTATGAAATTTTCATTCGTTTTAATCAAACATTGATTATCTTCTTATCTTTGATCAACTAATTAAATAAATCCAAAATATTATTTAGTACTGATATATTTTCATTAATCATTAAGATGCCGATCGTCAAGATATGGGGGAATATGAGGAGAGAATGAGTGTGATGAATATAGATGAACAAGTGTAGTCATTGTTACTAACTAAAGTTGACTGTTTCTCAAAAAGAGCTATTTATTAATAGCCCAATAGCTATAGCAACTGGGACCTACAGCTTTACGTGGAATATGAACCACGTTGTGTTGTTCCTATTTTCAACTAACTGACAATCCTGACATTTATTTTTCTTCCCAAAACAATATCTGAACCTTGACTAACATCCAACATGGGATACCCCAAGCTTCTCTAGTAGTGTCCAAATCGATGGCAACCATTGAGTGGATGCAGAGTCGGTACTATGAGGACCGAACTTAGTACCTACCGCCTACAAACTCCTCAACACTTTGTCCTCAAGCAGCTGGGTTACATCACTGCACCACCAGTGCTGACATTCATTGATATTTATTTCAAAAACAAACACTGACATTTTAATAAGAAACTTATTATGTAATAAACTAAATATTTGATGAAGAGTATTGCTTACATTCGGTCGTTTATCTTGGTGTCAGGTTGTGTGTTTCGGAGAAACACTTGCACATTAAGATATCTACTTTCGTTTTATGACAGTTGTAATATATTTTAATATATACTGTTTTTATCAGGAATACAATCGATTCATATTTATATCATTTTCTAATTGATAATAACCTTAAAAACATGTTTTTATTTTTTATAATCGTTTTGTATACTAGTGTTTCATTATTTATTAATTTGAAAATAAAAAGGAAACCTTCCTTTCTAATAGGACACATTCTTTCTCTTATACACTCCTTATCCTGACACTTTTATAATTAATATTAAATCATAAAAATGCTAGCAAATTCTTTTAATAGTTTTAGTTATTTATTTCTTATATCTTTTTTTTACGAACAATTTATGTTATACTATGCATATACTTTTAAAATACTATGCATTTCTTTCGCAATAATTCAACAAAATCTGTAAGACTTCATATAAATATTGCATTTAACTTTTATTATGCAGTCTAATGTTTTGTACGTTTTATTTTATTAATAAATGAGTTTACCAATATAGTGTATCTATACCAAAAGATATATTTTATATTCAATCCCTATCACAAACATAAAAATAAACAATAAACGCGTTCCCTTAAGAAGTAAAGAAAACAATTTACGTTAAGGGACATATAAGATGAAGGCGGCTCATGAAATTGAAATACGATGTATAAAATAACGTTTGATCTCACCTTTTATAAGAATGAAGTACTTCGAGCTTTATTTCCTCAGGCACAAACTCTCTCCTAGAATATTTACATGCACTATACAATATTATAAACATAATATGTTACTTTACGTTATTTATTGAGCAACTAAAATACTGCTCACACTTTTCTATATTAGTTACATAATAACATAATTTATTTTTATACACAGCGTATAATTACGAGTATATTAATATTTAAGTACTAAACAAATTTTATTTATATACATAGACGACATTCTGTAGGTAGCTTAGAGAATTTCATGAAGTATATTTGATTATAATCATCTAATAATGATTGTTATATAACACTGTTTTACAAAAGCTTGCCAATGCTGACTATTACTTTATAAATGAATACGTTTAGGAAACATAATAATTGTTTTTCAAAATTGCATATATTTTTAAAATGTTACAAGATATTTATTTGTTGAGAGTCTTTGGTTAGATTTAAGGAAGAGGGATTTGGTAATTTCGTACATCCAAAAGTAAAAAAGTGTCCCTAATATTAACATTCTTTGCCAGTGTAAAGGTGGTAGACGTTAATAAATAAACGAACATTATTACAATTTTGAAGAAGAGGAGACAGTTATTAATTTTGTTTAAAGTATTCTTAGATGTAAATAATAAAAATGTACATTAAAGTACCAAGGTAACTTTAAAATACAATTATTTTTAGTTTTATGGTTGACAACTTCACCTATTTTTCATATTTTGCTCAGATTTATGCTAGGGTTATGTTAAAATAAAGTATTTACCATTTAATACTGTAGTTTTGTACGGAAATCATTATTAGTATATATAAGTTGTGCATATACATAAATACCACAATATAATGATGGATATGAATTCATCCCCATAAATATAACGAATTTACCCAATGTCAAAAATGTTCATTGTTAGCCTTATTTCTGCATTTACTGCAAGCTTACTGTTATATCCAACAATAAGAATTCAACAAGCAATACAGTTTCACTGTAGATGACTACTGAGCTGTTAAGTAAGTTGAAATTAGTTCAATAAAGCATTTAAGTAGATATGTTACGTATATTTTATCTTATTATTTATTTATTTTTTGACTGACTTTGTTACGATCCAGATAGATGAAGAACACAATAAAAAAACAAAATATTCTTAACTTAATTGACACGTTTGTTTCATATATTTTTTCTATGCAATATTGAAATGTTGGTATTTTGGTAAATTAATAACAAATAACACTATTATTTTAAAATTAAGAAGCTATATTTAAAGATGTCAGTAGCACTACCTTATACAAAATATGCGTTTTATATGTATGAAATTAATTGCAGCAAATTATATTTTATAAATGTATATCATTAGAGTCATAATATATTATCTATAGAGTATAAACTTGGTAAAGTTAGGAGGTTAGTATCGATACTATAATGCAAAGATTTCCTTATTTTCACTGATGTCGGAAGTATTTAAAAAGTTCTCAGACTATCTGTAATGTCCAAAGTTCTGTAAGATGTGTTCTATTAGACTTTCATAAGGTACGGTGGTCTTTGGTTTATGTCTACCGGAGTAAACAAATCCCTTTTAAATGCTTCTTCTACAAGTTTGTTTTCTACTTCTGAATAATGATTTCCTGAGGAGTTGTTCACATTTATTTCCAGTAAAAAGAGTAATATTTATAAAAATTTCTGAACATTATATTGCTTTAAATTTGGGAATGTAATGTTGTTTACTTCTGAAGTATTTCTTATAAACTTATCTATCTTAATGAACAATAGTGTTAAAATTTACAAGTGAAGAGTACCGGTGGATTAATGGTTCAGGTTTCGCGCTGCGAACTCCAAGGTCTCTTAGTTCCCAACAGAGCTAACGGTTGGTACTTCGTTAGTTAAATTAACACACAGGCCTGAAGGCCCATGTGAGCTGGCGAGTGGTTAGAAAAATTCATGGTAAAAATATTCGTTACAAATAAATAAAGTTATATATTAAATCAAATATGAATGAAATAGGACAAATATTATGGTTGCATGAACCATAATTTGCTAATAAGCCCTTCTTTGTTTATTTAAATTGCAATGGTTGCTTAAATAAAGTGTTAAGTACAATTAAAACTTTTTTAAAAGAATTAAATTCAAAATATGTAATTCAGCACAATGAACTATTTATATTTTTTCAAATATAAAAACTAAATTTAGATATCTTTATAAAACATATAATTTTCTTTATTGTTAGTTTTAGTTAAACTTTATAAATTATAGCAAAACGAAAACAGTTATAGCAAATTATGTTTTAAATAAGGGGATTTTATGACAGTTAATTGTACATATATATTTTGGAAGTACTGAACAAATTATTTTTTGATTGAACATTGATAGTTGTTTTATTTTTTATATCAACTCGTAAAATCTAGATTTTAATATAAAAATATCTCTATGAAAGTAATTACAACTCTCTATAAGGAATTTTCAGAGATAGTCTTTAACTATATGCAAATTTTACTTCGTTTGATTATGAGGGAGTATATTAGATCTAAATTCTATACTAATCATTTTAAATAGACTCATAATGCCTATGAATCTGTAGCATTTTATATGTACGAATATTATTTTTAGTTTGTGGTTTACTGTGACGCCGTATGTAATTGTTTTAAAATTGTTAAAATAAAGGAATGTTGTTTTAAGTTTAAATATACCTTTATACAACTCTCCTTACTACATAAACAGACACCTCTGCTTCTGAAATGTGTATCAACGTTTATTATATAAAGTGAGGTAAAAGTATTTATTTTGGATTCATTTTTGAAGGAATACAGGTTTTCAGGTACAATTTGCAAGGAAGGAATAATTTCAAGACTTCTTGCTTATGAATTGTTTCAGTGGAATCGAGATACTAGATTTACTAGCAATATATAAAACATTTCCAGTTACCTTTGGGTATTTAGAGTTCGTGTATTGCACTGACGACAATGACTCCCTGTCCCATGTCTTCCAATTTGGCAGGTGTCACCTATCTTCTCCAGGAACTGTTTACAATGGAGTTGCCCTGACAATATCACTGGAACTGTGCTTTAAGAAAGGAAACGGATGGCACATTAAACTCTCATGGTGATGACAAGGCCAGCCTCGATCACCTGACTTGAGAGATTCTTGGAGCCCTTGTTTAGGATTATATCGTTTACTCATAGCTGATAAAGTAAATGAAGTGGTCCCTGAATAATGTACAATAATGAGAGTGGAGTTAGGGGGAGGGGTAGTTTTCTAGAGGGCTGTATTACCAATGATTTAAGATTTTTTTCTAATATCCAAACTCTTAATGACATATAGCATCTAGGGTTAGACCATATCCAAACTCACAACTTTGATCCCATGGTCAGGTAGACAGTTTTCAGCCTTAAACAACCCCGACCCCCAAAATATTTGGAGTGCTCACGCCACCCCACTTCACAATTCAAGGCACTGAAGATATAAGATGTAATTCAAAACAGTGATATATTCATAGGAAAAGGTATGCTAGATATTTCATGCACGGTTATTATATAATCACTGCATGGTTATTATACAGTTCGTAAATAGGTATAATACAATAGATATAATACTGTTTCATGCAGTTTTTATACAACAACTGCATTGTTATGATTCAATTCTAGCCGCGTACTATACAGTTCCAGCAGGGTACTATACAGTTCCAGCAGCGTACTATACAGTTCCAGCAGGGTATTATACAGTTCCAGCAGAATACTATACAGTTCCAGCAGGGTACTATACAGTTCCTGTTACTATACAGCTTGGTTTTTTATAAATTATTTAAAGATTTGGAATCAATATAAGGTAGTGTCAGGTTTTTATAAACAAGTTAGTGAATCTAGATTGAATCTAACGTTTCGAGCACATTGCAGCTCTCATCATCACGTGTCATGCATACCTTGTAAAATTTAGACACAGTAACCTTACATGGTCCTACCCGGGTTATTCCTCAGTGAATAGTAAAACTACGTAATTGTATTTAATATTTGTTTGGCCTATAATTAATTGTAGTAATTATGTATGGGACTTTCGTGTATTGGTTGGTCTCACTTTATTAAAAGGATTAAACTGGTTAATATTCACTCATCACACTAACCTAGATCCACAATTACTCATATCTTGAAAATTGATAACTCGATGACAAAATTGATCTACGTTTTTCTTAAGTTATTTCTGCTCTGAATATAGAAAGTCAGTTTGGTGAAACTGTAAGCACTAGTGGCGCAGTGCTGTAACTCAGCTACTCCCGGACAGTGTTGTAGATATTGAAGACGAATAATCTTTTATCGTTCCTTTTAATATCGAAATGAAATAATGAAATAATGAAATAATGAAATAATGAAATAATGAAATAATGAAATAATGAAATAATGAAATAATGAAATAATGAAATAATGAAATAATGAAATAATGAAATAATGAAATAATGAAATAATGAAATAATGAAATGATGAAATAATGAAATGATGAAATGATGAAATGATGAAATGATGAAATGATGAAATGATGAAATGATGAAATGATGAAATGATGAAATAATGAAATAATGAAATAATGAAATAATAAAATAATGAAATAATGAAATAATGAAATAATGAAATAATGAAATAATGAAATAATGAAATAATGAAATGATGAAATGATGAAATGATGAAATAATGAAATAATGATTTATTTCCTCTATCGATTACATTCTCTATAGATTCCTCTATAGAATGGCTTCTGCTTAATGATTGCCTTCGTTGTAGACACTAATAGAGAAATCTGGGGTGTTCGTTCATGTTAAGGAAGAGAACTGAGTTTCAGGCTTGTAAATAAGCTGAAAATCATACTAATACTGCGTGGTTCGGATTCTAACTAAGGTTTGTTTCTTAGTTGTCCTGGCTATTGGGCTATCAACAAAGACTCTTTCTGACCTAAATCGAACTCACATAGTAACAAAATCACACAGATCACTTTACTCATCTTACCTCAATTAATCATTCATATCATTCATACTTGCCTTAAAGTATGCACAAGCTGTGTCATCATCCCAAATCTAAATATTAATCTGAATCTGATGTCCACTGATTGTTGTTAGTGGATTTAGGCTTAATAAGGATGGTTGATGGGAGGCCTTAAGGCCCACTGTCGTTGACTCTGTAAACTCGAAGAGGTCACACTCGTTTCAAAAATTATTAATAATATTTCAAACAAATTAATTCAAACTAATAGAATCAACATTTTGTTTATGTGTATTTAGTAAGAAATATTAAAAAAATATATTGGATCGTGAGTTATATTCAATGTAATGATATATTCAAAGTAAAATATCGATACTGCTGACACAAAGATATGTAGGTTAACACATTAATACAAGGTGAGATCGTGACAGGAAAAGCATTACATACATTATTCAACCTTGCGTCAACTAGAGACATATATGTTTTTATAGTTGTTTTATGATATATTCTTCTCTAATCTGGATATTGTATATTTAATTCTAAATAAATTAAAAAAAACTAAATGGTATCTTTACAAAAATTATTGTTAAGTTTTATTTATGATTTTATTTGTTGATCTCAATATTCCATTTAAAATATGATTAAAGATAAATATTATATTTCTTATTGAACAATTAAATACCTGTATGCATAAAAAATTGATACATTTAATAACATGTATTATAATTAAAACATGTTATTACATGTAGCAATATTGCGTAATCCAGATAAAATTAATAGTATTAAAAATTATTTTTATGACTAAACAATTATCATTTTTATAATAGCTCAGGCCGTAAATAACAGTAGAGCTAATTCATAACGACAGCAGCTGCCCTGCTGTATTAGCTCCATTCTTAAATAAATGTTTGAACAGTCCCTAAATAAACTGTATTGGGTTATTATAAAGTGTAATGTTTTCTAATGTTCACGGACAGGGAGTAAACTTGTTTGAATTAATCAAACATTGATTACCTTTTTATTGGACTATTGTTATAGCAATATAAAAAGGATATTGATCTAAAGGAGAACAAAAAAGTAATATCAACTATTACAAAAATACATTTTTCTTATTTGAAATATGTATAAAAATCGTTAAATATTTATTAATGTTTTGTTACGTTATGATAAACTCCTCCCTTATTTTCTGCATTGCATTTATTTATTGTACATATATTTATAATATAAACTATTTTTTGTATCACATCCGTTTTTTATTACTTATATTAACTATAAACCTTCTATTAGCAAACATTATTGCTCATATTATAAATATAAAATATTCAATATTGCTTGACTTTTGTCTTTGCATATTAATTACTTTCATTGATTTTTATAATTACTGTAAAGGTGATGGCTGACTCATTTAACAAATATTTCCCTGAAGTTGGGGAGAAGTTACCTAGCGAGTTGCCGCCTCTTCCGGCGCCATCGTCGCTGGGTTGCGCCGGCGATGGGGCTCGAGTGGAGATGTTGTTGCGGCCGACCTCTGAGGAGCAGGTGGTAAAGTGTGTTACGGGTATGCGTGGTACCATGGACAATATCCTTCTGTCAACTTTAAAATCTAATATCAATTATCTCGCGAAGCTTCTGACTCACATAGTTAATCTTAGTATCACAAAGGGTATATTTCCCACCAGTTTGAAAACAGCCTAAGTCGTTCCATTATACAAATGAAAAGATATGTCGTTAATTAGTAACTATAAGCCAATATCATTATTAAGCCTCATGGTGAATGTAATAGAAAGGTACGTCAAAACCAGCCACAACAATTTCTTGAAAATAATAATTTACTATCAAACCGGTAGTATGGATTTAGAGAAGGTAAAAATAAATCAGAAGAGCTCTTTCAAATAAATAAAAATATAACTGATTTAATTAATCAAAATAAGAAGGTTTTAGTTATCTTCTTATACTTAGCAAAGGCTTTTGATTCCATTGACAGGAAAATATTATTTAATAAACTTAAAGACATCGGAGTCCGAGGGATTGCCCTGGATTTGTTTAAAAGTTATCTAAGCGACCGGAAACAGGTTGTTCCTATTTGTAGTCGAAATAGCGAGCCGCTAGACGTAAATTACGGTGTGGTCCAAGGTGGTAATCTGGGAGCAATAATTTTCTTAATTTATATTAATAAGTTAGACAGATTGAAAATATGAGGTTTACTGTATTTATTTGCAGACGACACAACTGTGGTTTTCCAGAGAAGTTCGTGGGCTGAAGTCTTCAAGACTTCCTCCCAAGATCTATTAGTAATTAGTAAAATGGTTCGATGAACATATTTTAACAGTGAACGTAGACAAAAAAAATTCATGCCAATCGTTTTGCGTGCTGGGGGCGAGCCACCGGCTACTCGTGTGGTGACAATGCCACTACATGCCATTGTCACGTTATAGAACGTGTCACACACTACAAGTATCTTTGGGTGGAACTAGACAGTAACCTGAAATGGTAAACTCATATTTATATCTTGAGAAACAAACTTAAAAAAATTATATTTATTTTTTTCCAGTTAGGAAGTATTCCTAATGAAAATGAGCTTAAGACGATGTACAATCCAGACTTCAGTATGGCATAATTGCATGGAGAGAAGGACATAAAACTTTCACCGACCGACTCTTAGTCACTCAAAAGGTCACACTGAAAGCTAGACTCCATAAAAAGGAACTCTTCTCAGCTTTTAACGTTTTAACAGTAAGGCAACTGTACATAAGAACTCTATTAATTTATTCATATTCTAACTGGGACAGTTTCTTTACCCACACGGCTCATAATTACATGACGAGAAATTCTCAAGATATCGGCATTCAAGTGCCACGTGTATTTAAATCTCTAAATTTAACAAATACATTTCACATAGCAAATATTCTTCAGGAGAATGTTCCACGTGAGATAAGGAATCTACGTGTATCTTTAAATGTCTATAAGCGGCTGATAACTACCTATCTCCTTAGGCTCGGCCCCGACCTTGTCGAGTCTCTCATACGCCCTATCTATTCACCTACTTAGTTAAATGTTTCTTAGAACTTGTACTTGCTATGCAACTGTGTCAGCCAAGTTTTGATATGTAAATCTTTGTTGTTTTTTTTCTCTTACTATGACCAAGGCATACCTAGGTTGACTGTAAATTTTAAATTATAAAAAGCAACTCTGTGTAGGAAAAACCTGTAGTCTTATTTGTTTTTCATGTTTATGCGAACTTAGTTGTATTAGAGTTTTTCTTTTTTTATTTTAGATGGGAACTCCCTTAACACGCACAGGCCACCCATAGCCCATGTGGGGAGGTATTATTTCATTTATTACTATAACTTTTTTTATGGACATTTAGTGACATAAACAGATTTTTAATTTATAATTTGTATTTTTCATTTAATTTTACCACCTTACCTAACCTAACCTAACCGTGCAGTTTTAGGTGAATATATTCACAAATATACAGGGTGTTTCAGAGCACCCGGCCGCAATCTCCTGTGGTTGAACCGTTGGACATAGAGCGACCCAATAAACTGTAACCCTAATAAATCGTATATGGCGAACATCGTAAAATTGTTTTTTACGCATTTAAAATTCAGGGTGTGTCCGAAACTGAGGTTCACAGGTTCGAATCTCGAAAATTTAAAATAGCAACATAGGTCATGTGGCATATCATTTCAAAGGCCTTTCAATTCCAAACAATTTGGTAAGATAAAATTGAAAATATCTGAAATCCTGTCCAAATGGCATGGGGTTTTTTGAAATTTTTTGAGTATTTTGTTTTTTACTATGGTACTTTTGTATTTAAACTTGGAAGTGTTATTTTATTTATTAAATAGAGCACAAGATACTCTTTTAAACAATATGTCGTATGACCGTTTTTGAAAGTTTTTCATTTTTCCACAAAATGTTCAAATTCGAACAATTTTGGAGCCCTTTGTTCAAAAAATTTTAAATGGGAACATAGGTCGTGTGGCATATGTAGCAATAAAATGGTAATACTAACAGTATTTTATAATACCGAATAATTTATTAATATTTTATCAATTTATGTACGTTAATAATAGTTGTAAAAATAACAATTTTTCTGTTGACACTTCATAAACTAAGCACCATTTTACAATAGACACCAGGTGTAATAAATGGCAAGTGATATTTATGCTCGCCTATCTTGGATAATGGCCCTCTCCATCTCTGGGGCTGATTACCACCACCTTATGT
Source organism: Stictocephala bisonia (assembly GCA_035578905.1). Classification (NCBI taxonomy): domain Eukaryota; kingdom Metazoa; phylum Arthropoda; class Insecta; order Hemiptera; family Membracidae; genus Stictocephala; species Stictocephala bisonia. The sequence continues at coordinate 13,124 of JAQJVL010003287.1, read as the reverse complement.
CACTCCGTGCAGGTACTTTGCTGAAAGTTCCGGACACTCTTTACGGGGTTGGAGGTTTAATGCCTTCATGTTGTCAACTTTAGGCTACAATAAAGATAACATACAGCATATCTTAAATGTGCAAACATATACAAGAACTAGGTGGTGGGTTGAATCTAACTTGGTTTCTGTGTGGCCCTCTTCTACTATGGTAAATGCATTTGTATTTTTTTTTTTTTTTGTGAGGTGCTGTTATGACTGGAATGTTTAGTTTCATTTCCCTTCGCTTTTTCCGTCATTTATTCATATCTTTCAACAAAAACAGCACCTTTAACCTGTACGTTGCATGATTACAACAAACCAAGATTTAACACACACAAAAAAGTTACATTTGATTTTAAACTCAGTATTTAATTTTGCACTCATTCATGTGTATTTAAGTGTGTTTAAGTGTTACTTTATGTGCTTTATGTTTAATGTTTTACTAACACAGTTAATACTGCGGCCAGGCCATTAGCATCTTAACGATGGATGTGTGGTGGAAAAATGTGTGAAGTGTGAATCAATTTCTGCGCCGTGTTTAATCTATGTATTTCATAGTTAATACTAGAATTAACATAACTAATTTCTACTTCCTTACTTAGTTACATGTTTCAATTACTAACCTGGTGTGAAAACGTAGTTACACAATTAAGCCCAGTTTTGGGCTTATTTTTCATGAATGTAATAGGCCATCTCACACAGTAAGTACATAACTAAACAACACTAACTGATAGTATGTATACGTACAATATGTATTAGACCTATTAGCTCTGACATGTATATTATCTATGAATAGGCCAGTGATATGCTTGTGTACGTCTACTTAAGATATAATAGTAGGCCTATTTAGGATAATTATATTTCTGATATCACACTAAAACTATTAAACTCTGTTCAATAACAACAACCAACATTTCATCTCTTCATTCAGTAAACTTTTACAAGTGTATTTTTTATTACTATATATATTTTGTATTTGCAATGTACGTATACAGGCCAACGTAAAGTTTATTTTTTGTATGACCGACTTGTTCCTAGTATTAGCGAGGATTTACATGAGCTCTCGTCAAGGAGAGGATATGTACAAACACAGACACTAATCTCCTTTTGATAGTGAAGAAGGCTGATCTAACATGTCGAGGGGAATGTAGAACATTGTTGGGAACAATGTTTGTCTGTCAAGACGTAATGATTCAATTCTATTCAATTTAATGCATATTAAAAGTGCCAATAACATAGAAAAGTCTCAACCAACAAATTTATGTAATTTTTACTAGCATACTGCAAGATAATAATATTTTTAAAATGATATTGTATCTGTACATATTAAGTATAATGTTTTTTTATTTTGAATTTACCCAATATCAATGTTTTTCTTCTTGAGAAAGACAGAATATTATCTACGGCTAGAATAGATAAAATCGTAACGAAACTTAATAAATTCTATATACTCAACTATCAGTCAGTATGTTGACTTTATGTATTTTGGATCCATGTAACCCAAATCAATCGTCCCCATAGTTGGAATAAAATATATGTTTTAACTAAAAGAACAATAATATTTATATTCTTTAGAGAATTTTGTTACGTTTAGAACTAAGATTGAAACGTATTTGAATTTTTATTTCCAGTTTAGTATAAATATTCCTTTTTAGGTTAGTTGGTAGTATATTAATTGCCTCCTTTACCATGTAATGTGTAAGTAGTATTTATTATACAAACTAATATTAATTTTAATTAAAATACACGTATTGACGATTAGGTACAGGTATTAAAGATAAACTTCAATAATAAACATAGAAAAAATATCAAACCTTATAAAAATAATAATCAGTAAAAACATGTACAAAGCATTGTACAAAAACATTGTACTACAGTTGGCCCAGCCTAAAGGTGCGAGTGACATTTACATTAAAGGGTTATGGAAGTGGGGACATGATGGGGGTAGTTTTGTAAAACGTCATATTGTTTAGGTGATCATATTCGAAAAAATATTAGGTACAGGTGAAACTGATATGCACCGGTAACTAATAATTTTATACTAATTCTATTTGTAAATATAACCTATCTTTTTAATCCATTGCAACTACTGTTTAAGAATCGTCTGTCTGGCAAGTTATTTCTGTTAATTATGCCTAGAAGACAGTTCTAATAAACATTATTGACTGTTTACTAATAGTAACATTTAAATAGTGTTAATTTAATAGGTTTCTTAATTTATTTAAATAATCACAAATGAAAAAGGAATAGCATATGGTTTAGACATTTAAAAGTATATGGAAAATGTTATCTTTTGTAACACTGTGTGATCGCAAAGTGCTATTTAATACTAAATGACAGTTTAATATTACTTTGTTTAGGGACATGTAAACTATTTATTAGTCTTTGGTAACAAAAGTGAAATAGTTCTACGTCTTGAGAACGGTTAGTACAGTCGAGTCCACGAGCACGCTTAGGCTGGGCCATCTGTACTTACTAATATCAATGACGTATCATATATATACATTCTATTACAGTCTAATTCATGTAGCTGTCACACGAGAGAATATGTTACAAACTGTATTCGTATTGTGTATTATCTACTCAACAGTTGTAATATATTGTTTACATATTAAATAGCCCACAGTACAGGCCGTTCTAGTGAATGCAATATACCTAAAGCACATGGAAGTAAGAGAACTACTTCCTCGCACAAATCCACGTTTGTTTTATGACCCTCCGTAGACATTTGTTGAATGCAGCTATTGAGCTTTTACAAATCGAACAGGTATGTTAATCTACGGTGTGTTGAAACAAATTGCGTATTATGTAATTAAAATGTTTCTTCATACATAAATACAGTAAGTTTAAGCTAAATTTGTCGATGTTATTTTTAATCTAAATAAGATCACCTATAAAAAAACCAATTTTGGAACAAAAGATAAGTGTACCGGTGAATTACAAACAATCTAAGGTCATTATAAAGAAAATCTCATGAAAAACAATGGACATTTAAATTGCAGTATTATTTTTCAGTTAATAATATAATATACATGGTTCAGAAGTCCTCTCTTTATGTCGTTTAGTCGCTGACCACCCTCATCCCCAGTTCGTAGGTCGTGAACCTAGTCTGAAGAATCTCCTTACTGGTGGAATTTATATCGCTACAATCTTAGACGTATAATACTGCCACAAGTTGTGACCGCCCTTCCTACACACCACCTTGTTCTTTCTTGTTTGAAAAAGAACATGGTAAGAAAACTTATTTACCAACTTACAGAAGACCTAAAGGGATGCGAATAAAGCAATAATTTAATTACATCAATTTAAATTTGGTTGCTACGGAAATATTTGTTAGTTTATAAGAATTTTAAAATGCCTGTACAATACTGTCATGGTAACTTATTGTGCCCTATTTAAATTAAAAATCATTATCATCACTTTACTCAAAGTCTATGCAAGTGTACGTTTATGGATGGGTGAGTCCTGCATTTGTAGACAAATGAAAACTAAAATTCTTTTTGACAGAGAAATGGTTCTGATCTAAATTTTATTACATTTCGTTCTGAAATAAAATAACTGCATCAACCTACCAATTTGTCTCCCTTAAGGAGACTCATTCCTTCCTTAAGCACCAATTAAAATTTTAATCTAGTTTTTCACTTACATTTATAGTTAATAATGTTCGATGCCTAATATTGACTGTTGGTAAACTAATTATTCAATTAATCCTTATATTTTTCTTTCAGCACATGCTAACGAACTATTTATGTAAATAATACTTATTAGTTTTACATGTATAATGTCTTATAATATAACACTCGTATAATGTACTCGTTACTTTCTAATGTCTCATTTAATGTATATTCTTATTGAACTAATTAGTTTATAATGGTACATTCAAACAATGTTTTTCTCTCCCTTCCTATATACGTTAACGCATATCAGTGGGACTAAGTTGTTTAACAATAACTAATAAATAATATATTTATTTTTCCTCCAAGTACTTTACTATCGTAGTAGTTTTTTGTGACGTCACAAATTTTCATATTAGTATTGAAAATAGTGAATTCAAAAGTTCAATAACTTCATCGAGTCAATTATTGCAGTACAGATTTTGTTTACATAGTTAATAATTTACTTCATATTACTTGTACAATATTTTAACTGAAATATATAACATTTGATGTATAGTTTCATCAATAAATGTCTATTGATAAATTATAGATAAGTGATATAACATTTTATTGGTATGGCTAATTTATCATTTTTTTATTATGATATATCATAAACTTGTCATTTTAAGGTCCATGGAAAAGTGCGTCTTTTTTTAGATTGGCTAGATTATTATCATTTCTCATAACAATCAACATCTAATGAAAACTGTAAATATTATTGTTATCATATTGTTATTTATTTCATATTCATTATTATTTATATACATTAACTTTTTTATTATTTACATACATACTTTGAATCATCAATCATTATTGTTATCAAGGTAAAATACCAAAACTTCATATCAATTTAAAATATCGTGCACTATGATTCATCTTATGCACACTACGATTATATGTTTTTTTTAATCATTTAATGAAATTGTAATATCTAAAATTTTATTTATGTTATTTTTCAGCTTAATCTATTGTCTTCTGCTTTTAACATAGTAGATTACTATTCAACAAAGCATATTTGAGTGTTACGTCATACAAAAACGTTGCTAGTTAAAGTAAATATCAAGGCACTACTGGAAAAATGTCATTCTATAGATCTCCCAGTTTATAATAGATTTAAGGTTTTTTAGATCAAAGGAATGGTATAAGCCTGTTCTATAAGATAGTACAGAATAGAAATTAAATCATAAATAACACCTGCATGAACGAAACCAAATTGAAATATATCAGAAATAAATAATAAATTGAAATATATGAAGACTTTTCCTTAAACTGACAATACTGAGAACAAACTACCAATAAATTGCTTCTATAAGAGTTGTTAAATGTATGATGAAAAAGACCTGGATGTGGAAAATTTATGTATACACCTCTTCAGAACATCTGAAAATGTATCAATTGAAAAATATTCTAGAGATTAGTTCAAAAAGGATACATATTTACCTTTTCTTATTGTATTTATTTATTGCATTTAAATGTACATATAATGATGCCTGAATAAAATGTAATGAATATTTAGTAATTAGTATATTGATTACGCATAAGAACTCTTTAGCGAATTTCTTAGTCTATGATTTAAGATTAGATGTAGAGTTTTTATTTTTTGGTTTATTTCGAAAAATATTATATCAAGTGTTTGTTGTTTCATAAAGTGCTATAGACATGTCAAAAGATCTTAACGTTAAGTAATCTCGACAGTAACACCAAAAACACCCTGAAAACCCTTTTTCGTAAAATTAGAAGATCTGAGTTTACGACATTCAGCGTAATTAAACAAAAACTCTTTACCAAGACATCTTAAAAGGGCTTTGGTTAACGTAATTTGTGTTTGTTCTTTAATCTGAGTACTAAGAAGGGGATGTTTCTTAAATAATATAAATCTAATAATATCATGGAAGTATTGTATGTTTAGTGTTTAGTAATGATCCGTCAAACTATAAAAATGCCATTTATATGTCAGATTTCTTCACATTGCAGAAAAGAAATATGTTTTATTATATAAATACAAATGTCATTTAATTTAAAATAAATGGAATTGCGTTTATTTAACATTGAAACAAAAGGGGTTAAAACAAATAATAAGATTCATTTGTAGAAAAAACGTCGCGTTTCTGAATGTCAGGTGGAGTGGTAATTTATTCTTAAAAAGTATTGGAAGGAATATACCTGAGTTACAGCTCCTTAAGTCGTGTAGCAGACTTCATCTCCTCAGTATTATACTCAGTTGACATTTATTCCAATACTCAGATGACAACAGGGAGATACACCATCAGATGACGATAGGTAAATAGGAAATACGTTTCTCAGGGGAGAGCCACGATCCCCAAAGCTATTACCTGTATCGGGATTGAAGTGAACATCTTGCTGTGTATTTTTATAGGCTTATGAACTACATAACTATACAACATTTTAATAAAATTGAATAGCATGTTTTACTAAAAACTATTATTTGTTTTAGTAAAACAATAATAGGTTTTACTTAAACAATTGTTGTTATACTAATGATAACATATCAATTGTTGTTATTAAATTATTTATTTTCACTCTCACAAATTTAACAATGAAATCAAACTGTATATTTGATTTCATTATTAAAATAATTTTTTTCAATTTGAATGATATTTTTTACTTACATCATCAATTGTAATTAAAAAAAAAATAAACTTTACAAGAACTATTTTGTAGTAGAACTAATATAACTAAAATTAAAATGTAATAAAACCCTATTGTTTTAAAACTTTGAATAATATGGTTAATTTTTAAATAAAAAGAATCATCAAAATCATCAAAAAGGAAATCAGTCTTATTATAAATAAAATTTTATTAGTATTGTTTTAATTAGTACCCTAATTTTGATTAGTATTGAGGTGTATATGCCAATGCATTAGGGTGACTTGCTCCTGATTGGACACATCCTGATTGTACATATTTAGAGACCTATTTTGTATAAGAAGATTTCAGAGTGTAAGTTTGCTTGTTAATAAATATCATAGCATTACTGGAAACTTTAAAATTTAGAGAGATTCCAGTTGATAAGCCTGAGTTGTAAGTTATTACAGATAGCTTTTAAGTCATGAGTACAAATCCTAGTTGAAAGATATCAGAAACAAATAATGATTTAGAAAATCTAAACTATTTTCCTTAACTGACAATATTAAGTAACAGCATACTAATAAATTGTTTTCATACTGGTAGATTAATTAATGTGTTGTTAATTAGGTAAATCTATGGACTACTTTAGAACTTCTGAAAATATATAAGTTAATCATTTTTCACAGGTTCCTTCAAAAAGTATATACCTACATATTAAAACTTATCTAATTGTAATTTGAAATTTCACAATTTAAAAATGTGTTAACTTAAAGAAATTAATTGACTTAGTAACAAGTACACTAATTACACATGAGAATTCTTAAATGCTTCCCTTAGTATGTGATTTATCCATTACTAATTTGTAAGACGACAACCGTAGAGATATTGGCGAATAAGAGGGGTGAAAGAGTGTGATGAGTGTAAATGAACGAGTGTAGTCATTGTTATTATCTGAGTTTAACTTAGCTCAGAAAGGACTATTTATTAATAGCCCAATAGCTAGGGCAACTATGGGGCCTACATCTTTACGTGGAATCCAAACCACGTAGTATTGTTCTGATTTTTAGCTAACTCTATTCTGACACTCAGTCCTCTTCCGTACACAACATCTGCACCTTGGTTACCATCCAACTTGGACACCCCAGACTTCTCTAGTAGAGTTCATGTCGATGGTAACCATTAAGCGGACGCCGTGTTGGTATTAAGAAGACCGAGCATAGAACATATCTCTATCTTAATGGTGGGTATCAAGTCAGTAACACCAAAAACACTCGTGAACGTCTTTTCATCAAAATAGAAGATCAAAAGTTACGACATTCAACATAATTAAACACAAACCCTTTACCAAGACCTCTGAAAGGGGGCTTTGGTTTACGTCCTTTTTATTTGTTCTTTCATCTATTTGATCTCCATTCTGATATCCACCCTTAACAAAACTCGGTACGTAAAGCAATTTCCAAAATGCAGCAATTATGTATCTTTGGTCTCCTACAAGCTCCTATGAACCTGGTTCCCAACTGTGAGACAGATTCGTTCTTTTCATTTCAGTTCTCTCAATTCAACATGTTTAAATATATGCTCCAGTTACTGTAGAGAGTGTTTTTTAACAGTGCATCACTGGAAACTTGTAAACTATCAAGTTGACAGAAAACTTTCAATAGAACACCCAATATTTTACTGTGGTTTCGGATGGTAAAAATAATTTTAAAACTTTAATTTCGTGGGTGATTTTTTTATATACCCCACCTATATACGGGTTAAGAGCCCAATGTTTCATACAATACAGGTAGTCCTAGGACTTTCTGTTAAGTGGGGTAGGGGACCACTGTTTCCATTGCATGCAGTTAATTACAATCAATATTACGTTCATTATTCAGTTCCTTTTGTTTTCACTCATCAATTTAGTTTTAGCTTACGCGTGTTTTACGCTAGGTCTTCCTTTGTTTGTCTTGATGTTAAATTCTTGTTGCTTTTAAGAAGAAACAAGAATTTAACAACAAGAAACCCTCATATGACGATAGGTAAATAGGAAATACGTTTCTCAGGGGAGAGCCGCGATCCCCAAAGCTATTACCTGTAGCGGGATTGAACTAAACATCTTGCCGTGTATTTTATAGCCATAAGAACTGAGGTTATATGAATGTATGAAATTAAAAGCACATTGTTATTATTTTTTATTTCATTATTAAAGTTACTTTTTAAACTATTTCAAAGTTAAATTTTTACCTTACAATATCAATTGTAATTTAAAAAAACAACCTTTTAGTTACTATATCACATCAGATTTAAAAAGTTTCCAAATAAGTAATTTTCCAAGTATGCTAATAATATTAAACTTTCATTAAATTCCACACTCAGTACCTTAATATTTATTTATAATAACATTAACTTGCATTTAAATACTCCCTATAAGACATATTTAGAGGCTTGTCATGTAAAAAGCTGTCATAGTTAAAGTTTTGAAATCAAATGTTACCTAATATGTTCCATTTTTCTTTAGTACTTATCATACCACTTTCATTCATCGTTCATACAAAAGTAAATTAATTCTATCGAAGTCCCCCCCAGATAAAATTGGTGTATAGAACACAACTTGTAAGAGACGTGACTATCGGCTGTCTTTACGGTTCACGAAACAGAGACAAAGGCCATAAAATTGCGTGTTACATAAGAATATTTTGTAAAAACCTATCGTACACTTTCCATTATGTTTAGTATTTATTAAAGAATATTGGAACTTAGTAAACAAATTTAACCATGCACTATTAAATATTTTATAACTAAGTATTATTGTACATTTATATTGACTCACGGAAACAGATATAATATATGAAAATTCTATCCGTAGTCTTAGAAAAATCGATCACATTTCCGTCACTTTAAGTAAGAACCAAGTAAAGAAAAAGGCTCAGGAAGGTTAAATACGAAAGGAAGGCTTACTAACTATGCCGTTTGTTTGATTCCCCAGGGAGGTTCACTTCTTAATTGAAAGGGCTGTTGCCAACCCATAAACCAACAGACAACAGGAGTTCATTTTACTGCTAACTAGTTTTGATTGTTTAACTTTACTAACTTATTTAACACTGGCTTTTTATCAATTTTCTTTAAAGGAAGCTATACCAATATAGATGTGTTATTGTGGCAAGCGTTAACAGGTGTCGTTAATAAAATTTTTATGATATAAGATAAAATATAATGTTTATTTATTAAAATAAAGAAATACAACTATACAAGAAATCAGCACTAATACAACGTTGCGAATTGTGTAGTGTTTTAAAATGATATGTGTTGGTTAATATTTAGGAAAATCTATACTAACAAACTAATTTTTACTAAAAAAAATCAAGAACAATGCGTTATTGGTAAACCAATTCTCAAAAGTAATTTTTTAAATTAATTCAACTTAAGTAAGGATTACTTGCAGAAATGCACCTTACATGAGCCAGGAGCTTGTATTACAAATACATTAAATTAGATAGGTTAAAGTCAGCGTGTGGTAAACTTACAGTAGAATGTATATTAGGGACCATTACAATTAATCTTATTGTGCTTTTTTAGAATAAAATTTTTCCAAAAAACAAAAGGAGTACAGTAGGTCCTTGTACTTTAGAACGCTCTTTCTAAAACATATTTAGTACTCTTGCAATTATGTTATAAAGGTAACAAACTTGTTTGGTACTTGTTATATGAATCAAGTCAGTGTGATGAGTATACATGACATCTACCTAGCCTTGCAACAGTTGTCTTCTGAACTCAGAGTACGGTTTATTGGGGTCCTTTATGATTATACAAGAATAATAATAGTTATTAAGTGGTCACTTTGGTCATCTTGTAAATATTGTAGATAGTACATTGACGCGGTTGTCACCGGAAACTGTAGATTCTAGTTGTCACCGGCCGCTTAAGCCTAAGTTCTAAGAAGAATAGTTAAGTTCATATTATTGCTGTATACGTTATAATTGTTACTCTCTGTGCATCTATAACCATACCAATAAATGTTACATGACATGAATTGATTAATATATGAATAGATAATGTACATGTATTGTGGTGGTTGATTTCGAACCAACTTCTTATCATCAGTCCTATTTTCTTGTGGGCCCCTCACTTTTGCTAATATTGATATCTGCACTGTACAGTTTGTACTTATATTGTAATAATTTTGTGTTCTTACATATGAGACGCCAACACAACTGTTGTGTGACGTTCAGTTGTACTGTATTTCTGCCAACACGTAGTTGCTGATTAGAAAATTATGTGGTTATTTATATTTTGTTAATAAACATGAATGTATTTTCTACGTTTTTCAATTTAATAGTTATATAATAGACAATTGTTTGTAGTATATTTCCATAGACACTTAACCTGCGTCATAAAATGGAGTAATGAGAGTAATGGACTGCGATTAGTTACACCAACATAACGAGTAAAGTAATTTTTTCTACTAACAATATTGAGTTTTGACCTCCTAAGCACATATTTTCTCGTAACTGTTTGTTATTTCAAGTGACAGTGACCTCACAAAGTTCATATATTGCAACTTTGCGAAGTGAGGGGGTTTTTCAATAAGGTGGAATGAACACCTAATGGCCAAGGTCTATTGAGTTTTCACTTTAAATAGTTTGATTTTATCTACTGAACTGTAGATAATTTACACCAGGCAAAACCAAAAATACGTTTAGAAGTAAACAACACCAAAAAGAACTCGAATCGAGGAAAAAATAATTAAAGGTACAGGTTTTATTGATTATTTAAATACATAATAGAACATCATGTAGTTTATACATGAAAAAACAAATAATACCTGGAACCAATATGAGAAATGATGTTTCTCCAGTACTATTAAACAAGATTTTATTTACTGTAACTGATATATAAGAAGTCAGTCTCATTTAATGTTTTAAAACTTAAATTTCTTCAAATATTTAATTTTACCTTTTGCTTTCAATGCCTTTACGCTTTAATGATAATCTTAATTATCATTAAACTCTCGTATTTCATAGTAAATATATCATCAGATAAAAATCATTACTAATCTTCGTAAAATGAGAAAGATTCCTTTATACGTTTGTTTTCAAATATTAATGTAAGTCTATTATTAAAAAACGCATAACAAATAGAAATTGTTAAATGAAGTGATATTACTATGGTGTTAAATGATTACCGTGTACATCAGTTAACCAGAAGAGGTTCAAGCTAATAGCTCTCCGCGTGTTTACAAGCTAACGGTCACTTTATGTTCTGCACATATTGTTCTATCACTTATTTTCAATACTAACATTCGTATGAGTTTTTAATTCAACGAATTGTTTCAAAACCTTACCCTTTTTTCGATGTCTTGGGTAAATTTTAAACCAAATATGATAAAAGTGTCTATATATTATTGAAAATGTATCTTTAACATTTTATTATTCAATTAAATAACCAAATATACTAAACGGAATAGTTGTAAAACTAAAGCTAAGTATAAATCTCAGTTTTCACCCGTTTCGGCAAAAATTCAGTTTAACTGCTCTCTGACGAGTAAAAGGTTTATAAATAAAGAAGCAATCTAGAAGAGTGATTATCCCCAATCCGTCACTCGTAAACCTCCTCTTTATCACAGTGCTTTTAAAAACTTTCTTTAAATTACTGTTGAATTCGTTCGATTCGATTTAAAATCATTATTCCTACTATATTCCTAATATATATATATATATCTCAGAATTAAAAGGTAGTGGTCTAGTTACGTTTTGCGGAATAATAAAATTAAGTAGACATACTGTAGATAGATAATAAAAACCAACCTTAAGCCTTTGGTTTTTATTTTTCAAAACGATTTTAAAAAGGGTATAGTATCTGTTTATTATTAATATTATTTTTAAGAAATTTAAATAGTTATGACTTTTAATTATTTGTATATAATTTTTTGCATGGTCTATACAGGAGTTGCTAGATATCTTGTATATGATTGGCTGCTTCTAAGTTCGATGTATGGGGTTGTGGTGTTATTTCTAACTATTTGATTATTTACTATGCAGAGAGAAAAGAAGGAGTATGTTTCTGGTATAAGAGCCAGTTATAAGGACAGCATGACCATTAACTGTCCAAAAGTCTCCACTTTCGTTTGAACATTTAAAAAATCTAGTCATATATTTCCTGTTGAGCCAAACCTCCTTTTCCTCTCTATAACTAACTATATATTTCGTATGGTTTTGGTCAGCTACTATTATTTTTTTTTAATTTAAAATTATGTAAAAACTGAGTTTTATACTTGGACAAAAAGTTCAAAAGTCAATACGTTATGATAAAAATTAAAAATAAATAGCAAATGATCTCTTGTCACAAAGCTAAATCCAATCCATCAAGCCATTTAAGACTTGCTTCACTGATTCTATTATGCTAACTAATCCCACCGTAAAACAGCGCAAGGGAACTATGCGATCATGCGATCTGAAACTATGCGATCAACTGTTTGAAAAGATTATCCACAATCACATGACTGATCTACTGTCAATCACCATTTGCATTTCCAGTAGTTACATCTGCCTACAGTACAAACTGAAGGTGGTCGAGTCAATTTTACCACAAAGTCTTTAAATTATTTTGCTCAATATTGGCAAAATAGAAGCTGGCCGGTAGTTATTCTCGCTGTTTATGAAGATACCTATTTTCACAAATTTTAGTGTAGTGGCTTTTACTATCTACTAATTTAAAACAGGCAGTGATACATACTTGGATAAATACTGCAAAGTTATGTTGTGTATTAATAAGAATAAAATTATAAAAAATGATTTTCCTGTCACAAAGCTAAGTCAAACCATTGAGCCACATAAGACCTGCCTCACTGATTGTTTGCCCCGGTAATACCCTTTGAAA
>JAQJVL010003286.1:40000-64579 GCA_035578905.1 Stictocephala bisonia | reverse complement strand
GGTATGTTGCACAGCAATGGAAATATATCCGGAAAAGGTATGTTGCACAGCAATGGAAACAATGGTAGAGGGGTTATTATGAGGAAATCACTGATAGCCCTCATCATTGTATATTATTGTATATCAAACTCTCGTACATGCGTACTATTAAGCCACAAGGAAGCACAATGTTCAGAAGTGGAATAAAAAGGGAAAAAACCAGCCAGTGTCACGTTTACTGATAGTTAGATCAATAATATTTGTACATTTTCTACTTATAATTTAATTTGTGGTGTGTGCGGATCACATGCACTCTGGTTAAGTGCAATAACTTAAGTATATATAATGGTTTGGCATGACAATTGAGGAGCTCCCTGGAAAAAGGGCAAAAAGCAACTATTGCCCTTTTTGCGGAGAACACTTCATTTTGCAGCAAATTTCATCTACTTTCTGGGAGTAATTTTGTTTTTTTTTTTTTTTACCTCTTTCCCTGGCTGAGATACAGCTGATTTTTAGTGTGTGCTTTTTTGCCCTTTTTGCAGAGACAGTATGACTTGCTTGTTTTGTTTTCATTCAGTTTTTTAACAATCTTTTCAAGTGAGAAGTGAGTTATGTATTACATCAAACTGTTTAGAGAGTTTTTAAGCATTTAATATTAGTTTTACATAAAAAATAGTTTATTTTAATAATGGAAGGCCATGAAATGTTACAAGTGGAAGATGTTGAAAGTGATAGTTCTGAGGTTTTGAGTGATTCAGAGAAAGTTAAATGGTTGAAAGAAGCCAATATGGGAAGGAAGAAAAAGTCATTTGAAAGTTTATGGAAGAAGAATGCTGAAAAATCTAAGAAGGACAAAGGACTTGATTACAAAACTTATGGAGGTAAGTGAGTCAACATAGATAAAAATGTTTTCAATCAAGTAGCTGAATGCTGCACTAAGTCATGCCACAACAACATACCTGCAGCTCAACAAATTGAGTTTTTTAAATCGTTTTATGAATGTGGTGATAAAAACATTCAAGACAACATTATTGTGAGTTCTTTGGTACAAATGGCACCCAAAAAAGTTAAACCCCTGGACCAAAGAAAGTACAAGGACAGAATTGCTAGCTGGAAATACCAGGTTAATATTAATGGATTTCGATATGACTGCTGTCGCAGTTTTTTTTATGAAAATGATACAAGTATCAACTAAAAAGGTAAGGATAATCCAAAATAAGATCATAAATGGAGAGCACATAGTAAAAGATATGCGTGGTAAGCATTCAGTTAGGCCTAATAAGATCAAAGAAAACGTTTGGGCCTTAGTTGACAAACACTGGGCTGAAATTCCTCATCTTCTTAGCCACTATGCTCATAATAAAAGCCAACGCCTTTATTTTGAGAATCCTGATCTGACAGTTCAAAAGTTGTTTGAATCTTTTCGAAGCTATTTTTTGATGAACACAAACACAGAATTAAAAATAAAATACAAAACTTATCACAAATATTTTAGAACCAATTCTCCTTACGCAATTCGTAAACCCCGTACAGATGTATGTGATTTCTGTACAAAATGTAAATCACTTCTCAAGGCAAACCCAAATGATTCCTGTTTAAACAAGTATAACTTGCACTCTAATGAAGTTCAACCGATACAAAGATATCAAAAAAAGCTATTTAAAACAAGCTAAGAAAGAAAACTCATCGTTTTGGTACTAGAGTTTGACTATGCTCAAAATAGGCCCCTTCCTAAACTCAATGTAACTTCTCAGTTCTACAAAAGGCTCTTAATGGATGTATATATTCAACGTAAACTGTCACAACGATGACTCTAGTACGTTGTATTGGTATTTAGAAAACGAAGGTAACAAAAATTCTGACTCCATGTGTTCTCTTTTGTATCATTACATAAGTAGGAAACTTGATGGTGACGTGATAAAAAAAGTTTTTTTGTTCTCTGACGCAGCCGGTGTTCAAAACAAAAGTGTATATATTAAAAAATTTCTTTCTTGGCTGGCCAAAAGCTTATGTGTTGACATTGAGCATATATACCCAGTTCGAGGCCATTCCTATTGTGTGTGTGACCGCAACTTTGGACAATACTCAGTGAGAATGAAACGAGTAGAAACTATTGAAACAGCAGAAGAGTATGTACAACTTTTGAAAGAATCCCGATCAAAGCAGCCTTTTGAGGTTATTCATGCCTTAAATATTTTGAAAAATTGGAGGAACATGCTTGCACCTTTCATGAATGAATACCCAACCACCAGGAGGGAGAAGTGGACCATCCAGAAATACTGTATTATCCAATACAGCAACTGTGGTAACGTTCTAGTTTCCCAAACATACCAAAAAATATTCACTCCATTTGTTATCATAAAACGTGGAGCCTCTTTTCAAACATGGATTCTTTAGAAATGGACAAAGTTTACATAAAGGCAACCAAGGTAAAAGATCTCCTATCACTAATGGACTTTTTAAGCCCCAGTGGGAAACAGTGGTTTCAACAAAATGTTTTTATTTAAGTAGCATTGGTAGGTCTTCAACTTTCAGATTTATAGTCATAATGGCACATAGTATTGTGCAAATTATATGTGTTTTAAGTCCAACAATCTTAAATACCTGCCTTTGAGTGAAATGTAATCACTAAACATTGTTTTAATAATAAATAAAAGTGAAATTAAATCAATGTTGTTTTATTTTTTCTCATTCTATGGAAAAAGGGCAATTTTCTTAGTTTGATTTTTCGCTTATTACCCAGTAGTTTAGCATAAAATATTGGGTAGAATTAGATACAATGCTACCTAATAACACACACAATAGTTTTAAAGTACCGTCAGCTCTTTAAACAATTCATACTAATCTTCACACTCAATGGAAAACTTCAAACGCGTTTTTCTCAAAACTAGGTCTGCAAAATATTGCCCTTTTTCCAGGGAACTCCTCAATTGAGATGTTATATCTGTTAACATGTAGTAAATAGTTTTTAAACTCTTCATTGTTGGAAATATATAACAATGTAGCATGCACTGTCTCTAACATTCTTGACATTTCTATCAGAATGGAAGTACTCGTGGATTGCTTTCATAAAATAAACGTTCTGTTGTTACAGGGTTAGATAATCATCCGAACTGGAACTTGCTGCCCCACGAGACTTGTGGAGAGAGGGGAACTCCCCCAGAGTTTACACTTAAAATAATGGGGGGACACAGTTCTTTACCTGGACAGTTTCCCTGGATGGCAAACCTATTGAAGGCGTGTAAGGATAAAACTCATATTCTGTTCATTGTTTAAAGTTAAACCCAACTAATTAAAATTGTTTATAAACAATTTTAACAAAAAGGGCTGAAAATAAAAACCGAAAAAAATTTTTTTTAACAATAGCTATCCCGAATTTAAAAATTTTTTTGTTCCATACTCTTACCTCATACATTTTTATGAAACCCCCTTTTTATACAAACATCTAATTTTTTAAAAAAAGTTTAATTTAAAATTTATTTTTTAAATTAAATTGTTGATTTTTAAATTTTTAAAATCCCAAAATTTTTTAAAAAAAAAATTTTCCCTGAAAGAAAATTACTTAATTTTTAATATTATGGATTGATATAAATAAAAAACAATTTTAAAACAAAAATAAATAAATTTTACTTCAAAACGTAAGAAAAGTAATAAAAATTTATACAAATTTAAGAAAGGATTCCTTTTTTTAAAACCTTTTCGGGCATTTACGTGTACATGAGGAGCCCCTTCCCTTGCCCCCCTAGAGTCAACAAAACATTTCCCATTAATCTGCTGAGGAATTTGACCAATTTTTGGGCTATCTTTTAGTACATTTCTTCGTTTGTGTCATTCAAAAAATTGGGAGGACGTCGAGCATCCCCCCCCGGGGTATTTTTGCAGTCTCTGGTCTGGACCTCGATTGATCCAAAAAGAAAAAGGGGTTAATGTAGGAAAATCCTTCAAATGAGCATAACGCCTGGGTTTTTGGGGGTTTTTTTCCCTTTTCTCCATCCACCCTTTCTATTCGGAGAATCCCGGATTCAATTTGGATCTGTGCTAACTAGGAGTCCTCTCTGTAATTATAGGGGCACTTCATCATGTAGCCAAACGGGAAACACATAAAGAGGCTTCTCAAGGTAAAAACAACCCCGTCTTACGAGATTTTCCCCAAAAGTGGGGAAATGGAGAAAAAAACCCCTTTGTCACTAGCAGTGACCTACTTAATTTTCCTACCTTCTTTACTCTCGAAACAAACGGCCGAGGGAAACCCTCGGGAAAACCAATTTTTGGGAAAATAACCGAAGGACGTGGGGTATCCGGAGCGCCCCTTTAAAAACGTCTCTAGCTTTTTTGTACGCCCCTGTGGTGTTTAAAATTTTCTTTTAATGTAAAAGGAAAAAAGAGCAACACAATTGGGTGAAGCTAATCAAGAAGCATCACACATTTTGGACGGTGTGGATTCCCTCCATGATTGCTGTCAACTTTGGGAGGGACTTTTTTGGGAAAGCCCCCACTCCCGGGGAGTTTAAAGCCACCGTAAAATTCAACACCCTTTTCGAGAAAAATTTTGGGTTTTTTAAATTTCTCTAGAGTTTCCCCCACCGTATCAATCTTTAAAAGGGCCCTTTGTACCCTTTTACATTTAAACTGCCCAGCATTCAGTTAAAATTTCTTCCGGCCCC
Organism: Stictocephala bisonia; assembly: GCA_035578905.1. Taxonomy (NCBI): domain Eukaryota; kingdom Metazoa; phylum Arthropoda; class Insecta; order Hemiptera; family Membracidae; genus Stictocephala; species Stictocephala bisonia. Next base: position 59,936 of record JAQJVL010003286.1, on the reverse strand, counting down.
ACGGTTCCCATCTACCCCCCCGGGCTTTTACCTAAACTATCAAAATTTGAACGGGCAAAAGCAAAAAGGAAAATTTTTGGGATTCCCCAACCAAACTCCCTTCCCGCATTTTCCAGTGGGAAATGTTTTTTGGGGCCCCCGGATTTTGATGTTTTACTTTTGGGGCCCACTGTTTTCCTTACCCTTCTATTTCACGAATTTGGGAACATTCGGTTCAGCCTCGCTTTTTTCCCTTCTAAAATCGCGGGGTGGGGGGGGAAAGAGAGCAATCCCCGAGGGTTTTTGTGACTTTTTTGCCGCAGTGAAGCTTTCAGTCCCCTTTCCCCTCCAAATTTTCTGGTCATAAGATAGTATCCTTTTCTCCAGGTTCCAGAATCCTTTTTATCCTCCCCAAAGCCCCTTTCCCAAACATCTTTTTTTTTGCTCGGGGTTGGGTCACTTTTTTCAGTGCTTTCTGGCAAAGCACGTGGCTTTTTTTCGTTTCCACGGTGCTCAAACCGAAGTATGAGGCTATTTTCTTGAGACCCGTGATTCATCAGCCCACAAAAAGGTTTTTTGGGCGGGGCATTGATTTTATCGTTTGAGCCTCTACCATCTGTATATTTTTGGAGTTTTCTAGAGCGTTTACTCGCTCGTGCCCGTGGATTCTCCATGTCTTTGGCCCGGTATCGAGCTGAGGGCCCCAGGCTTCGGAAAATTTTTTTAACTCTCCATTTTTGGTTAAAATTTTTCCCCCAGCCAACCCCAGTTTTTGGAAATTTTTTAGTCGGACTGTTTCCGCACTTTCACATTAAAAGGGATACAAACTCGTGAAAACCCTTGCGATGTACATTTCCCAAAAAACCCATAAACCCCATCAACGGAGGGGCCACCCCCAGCCAATACCATCGTAAAATATTTTTTTTGGGATTCTTTTGGAAACCAGTTCTTTGGAAAAACCCCAGAAATGAACTTAATTTGCCCTTTCAGACCATCTCGTGGCCATCTCTAAAATTTAAGCCTGTCTTTTTGACATTTAGGGTAAGTTTGCTTCATCAATCAGGCACGTGATTGAAGTCATCACCCCCCCACAGGTTGATACCCCTTTGAGACAGTCTTTTTGGTGCCTCTGATTTTGTTTTTCTCTTGTGAAGGGGAAAATTAAGGGGTCAGGTAGACCGGGCAAACCGTGTTTTGGGTTGAAAACCTTATCGACATAACCCACAAGACCCATAAAACTCAGCACCGGGACCCTACTTTTGCCCGAAACCCAAACACCCCGCAGTACTGGGGGTAGCCATAAAACCCCAAGTTGGTTATGGCTGATAAAAACCCCAATGACTTTCATAACAAAACAAAACTCCAAAGGGATAAATAAACAGATCGGTTTCCCTAAAGGTTTCCCTATATTAAAATAACCTTTTAAGGCGTAGAACGTGCTTTTTTGACAAAAAGGGGCCCTTTTTCCCGGTTTACAGAGAAAAATTCCCCCCATTCCCGGAAACGGATGGTTCCTTTCGTGTTGGGGATAGTCGGTGCATAGTCCCAGGCGGAATGCGGTGCTATTTGCAGCACGATGGTCGGGCCCCCCAACGAGCAGATATGCCGGATCGGAAACCGAACCCATTTCCCCTCTTTTCATGGCCATAACCCGCATTGTAGCCCAAAATTTTGGGTTTTGGGGAATCTGCATCTTCACCCAGCCAACTTTAAGATTCCTTTTTTAGATTTGGGGCCCTTTCCTTTTCACCCTTTCTGAATGTCGGCATTTTTCCCACTCCCACTGTTTACGCGCGGAAAATTTTACCTTAAGCCCCCGGGGGTTCAAAGTTCAGATCCTCTCTTTGGATGGTTTCGAAGTCACTCTTTCGTAAAGCCAAATTTGTCATTTACTTCAAACCCAAACCGGAGGGGGTTTTTCCCCTTGAATTCCTCCCTAGACCTTTTCTCCTTTCAACGCACTTGGCAATTTCTAAGAGCATGCTACAGAATCCAGGGTACCTTATCTGGCCCCCCCCTGGGTTTTACAGATTTTTGGGGTTGGTTGCCCCTACCTCCAAGATCATTTTGTCGGAAATTTTCCTTTCCAAAAATTTTTTGGGAACGGGACCCCCTGACCCCTAGGTACTGCTTCTAGCCCTTTTTTTGATGACTTTGACTTGGGTGGTTTTTCCCCCTTCCTTTGAGTTTGGAAATGGAGATCCCGTGCTCTGGAACCCTTAAAATAGCCCCCCTTTCCCACCACTAATTTTTTGGCTGAAATGCTAGCGTCCCTTTCCCTCGTCCCTTTTAACTTTTGGCGTCTGTGGGTCCTCCTAACTTCTCTACATTTTTTTGGTCTCGAAAACCTTGGGTGAAAAGAGCTTTTACTTCGCCCAAGGAGTCCCCAAACTCTCCGGGAATGAATTTCCTTGTACAGGTTTCCGGGGGAAAGCCCCTTTGCGGTCAGGCTTTTTTCTTCCAAAAGGAGATGGGCAGGGATAGGTAGCGTTTGGATTTTTTCCCTCCTTTCTTCCACAAATTGGGTTTTTTTTTTCCCCGTAAATTGTTTCTTGCAACTTTTTTTTTAAAATTTTTTTATCAACTTTCCCACTTCTCCCCGCCCCCCAACCCCCAATTTAAAAACATATTAAGTGAGAGGCGCAGAAAAACCCTTCCCCGCTCAGCGGGTTCACTTTTCCCCTTTCCAGCCCAAAAAGGCATTTTCTCCCCGAAGGGGCCCCCCAAAAGGCCTCTCCCCGGGGGCAAGAAGGGATGGGCCCCCAAATGGGGGGGCCCACAAGTACAGGCAATGAGTTTTTTCCCATTAATAGGGCCCCAGGCCCATACTGGTAAACCCTGTCCCTATCATGTGGAATACCCCGGGGGGAAAAAACCCCTTTTTTTTTTTTCCTTTTTTTTTTAAACCCTTTTAGACTACCTTCCGCCCCGATCAGGACGCGGGTCAGAAACGTGGAAGAAAAGACAAAAAACCACGACAGCCCCAAAAATTTAAAAAGGGGATAGGGGTAAAACCGAACTATTGCAATTTATCGGTTTGAAAATTTTGAACCCTTAGAAAAACAATTTGGTTCCTCTTAAACCCGTTTGGTTCCCCGTACTAGGATTCTTTTTTTTAAAAAGGAAAAAATAGCCCCCTTTAAAAAAAAGTGATTATTAAAAAGCAAAAATTTACCTTTGGGCCTATAGAGACAAAAGCCCGTATAAAATAATGCTTTTGCCGTAAAAGTGCTCCTTTCTGCTCTCTAACGGGAAATTTTTTTTCCCTTTTAAGTGCTGGGGAAAACCTGTTTGGCTTTCGATTAGTTTCAGGTTTTTTTAAATTTCAGGGGTGACAGGGAAAAGGCGGGCCGCCTACCTGTGTTGGTAAAACAAAAACTTTTTTTCATAGGACAGGCTGGGGGGGGTTTTTCCGGGGAACCCAAAATATTTTAGACTGAAAATTTCTTGTTGTTAAAGAAATGCCAATAAAAATTAAACCAATTATCCATTTTTTTTTCGTTAAATTTTTTCTGGTTTAAAGTTAATTAAAAAACTTTTCTGTTTTCTATTTAAAAGCTCATCCCCACATGGGGAGGTTCTATAATAAATGACAAAAATACATCCTCACTCCCAGTCATTTTGGGTGAAAAAAAAACCCCCCCAAATTTGGGTGGTGTTGTTTTAAAACTTATTTTGAGTTTAGGTTTTTTTACATTTTACCCAGTTTATTTTTTTTTATGTAGTTTTTTTAAACTTAGATATCATTTTTTTAAAAAAGATTTAAAAATTTGGAAATTAGGTTTTTATAAAAAAAAATAAAAAAAAATTTTAAAATAAAATTTTTCCCAAATATTTAATAAAAATACTTTTACATTTGTGAATTCGGGAAAATATTTTCCCAATGGCTTTCCGAAAATTTCACGGGGTTTTTTTTAAAAAACAAATTTTCAAAACCCCTTTTTTTCCCAATTGGCTGTCTTTTATTTATTTCTTTTGGATTCAAAAATTTGGGTTTAATTTTGGGGTCATATAAAAATTTGGGGAACATAAAAAAAACTTTGATTGGTTTTTTGGAAATTCTCCACTGATTAAAAAAGGGTTCCCTTTGTTGCACCCAAAATTTTTAACCCCGGATTTTTTTATTTTAAAAGGTTGGGAAAAATAACCCGTTTAAAACTTTTTTAGTTTTAATATAAAGGTGGATGGCTTTATGTCCGTAATCAAAAATTTATTTTGGAAAACCAATTTTAAATCAATAAAAATCCATGAGTTTTTTGGTTGGTTTTGAATAAAAAAAGTTTTCAAATCAGTAATTTTTTGGTTTATTTTTTTTTCAATTATAGGTTTTATGAAATCAGAATTATTATTGTTTTTATTTTTTTAAAAAGCATTTATCTGTATCCATAAATGTCCCCCGGGAACTTCCAAAATTGACCTTTTTTAATTATAAACCGGGGTTAATTAATTTTTAAATTTACTATTTTCCCCCGGGTTTTTTTGAAAAGAGGTGCCTTGTGCCCAAAAATTTTTTAACATTTAAATTCTTTTTTTAAATTTCTTTTTAAATTAAATTTTAAAAAATTTTTATTTTAAGACTTGAAAAAATTTTTAAAAATAAAAAATTATTTTTTTAAACTTTCCAATTGGGTTTTTAAAAACCTAAACCTTTCCCGCTGAGTTTTTTCCCCTTAATTCTGAAAAAAATTGAGAACAATGTGGTTCGTTTTATATTAGTCCAGGTTAAATTAAATTTTAAAAATTGAGTGCAATTAAGTCGGAAAATTTTTAAAAGTCATACGTCTCCCTTTTAAAAAAGTTTACTTAAAGGGTTCTTTCCTTTCCCTTTCTTTTTGTTAATTTTTAAAGTTATCAACAGGTTGCCTAATTTTGTTATTTTAACCCTAAAAAGGTGTTTTTTATGGGTTTTTTTTATTTTGTGTTTTTTTTTTAAATTAGGGGCAATTTTGAAAAATTTTTATTTAAAGAAAAAAAAAATTTTTAAAAAATTTATTTTGGGTTAAAAAGTAAAATTTAAATTTAAACCCTTGGCAATGAATACTTGTTTGTTTTTTGGGAGTTTTTTTTTTTTCAAAATGTCAAAAAGACACAAAAAACATATCTAAAACTTAAACTTGGGTTTACTGAATTTTAAATTTATGTATGGGTTTGGGGGGGTTTTGGGTCATAGAAACTGAAATTGGTGTGGGTGGGGGGTTTTGGGTCGCAGAATTTCATGTTTATGGGGGGGTGGGGGGGTCATTAGCACTGGTACGTGTTTGGGTGGGGGGTGGGGGGCAGTGGGCCACTGTATCCTTTTGAAACTTTTTGCAAAAAGGAAAAAATATGGTTTTGGGTTGGGTTGGTTTGTCGAAAAAAATTGTCGTGGTGGTTTCAGAAATTTAAAGCAATTGGTCAACAAAAATTTACTTGGGGGGACCCAAACGATAATGCTGGGATACTTGATTTTGCCAGAAAAGTGAAAGTAGAGTAATACGTTTTTTCCCAACAAGTTTAATTTAAACAAGAAGTAGGTAAACAATTTCTTAAAAGCCTGCAAAAACTTTTAAAATTTTAGCTAAATACGTAATTTATATTTTTGGAACTGGGAAAGGGTTTGGGTTTATTTTAAAAAAAGGGGTTTAGAAAAGTTGAAAAATGCAAAACTATTTATATTAAAATTTTTTTGTAAAATTTTAAACCTTTTATGAGTATTGCTTCAGAAAAAATAAAAAATGTGGTACCCCCTGCCCCAATGAATATTTAAAATTGTTAGATTTTTGCTTTTATTTTTTGGTTTTAAATTAAATTCCTAACTTCTTTTTAATCACAAAAAACGAAAAATCTTTAAATACAAAACTTTTATTTATAAAACCCTTAAAAATGGCTCCAAACTACTTTTAATAGTAATTTGCCTTGTTTAAAATTTGCCTTTGTAATTAGAAAGGGAAAAAGGGTTTAAAAACATTTTTTAATATTGCCGGCACTAAACCGTTAATTTCTTATCTATCCTCTTTTTAACCCTCTTTGAGAAAAAAGAAATTTTTAAATTTACAGACTGCAAATAATTTATCGAAACTTTTAAAGGGCTTTGAACCCATTAAAAATGGCAAACAAAACCCTTTATAGATGTAGGTATACGGGATGATTTTTTAAAGTTTTTTCCCCTCAAAGAGCTAAAACGAAATATATAAAAATTTTTTCTTCCCGGGTACCGGCCATTTAAAAAACCTTTTTTTTGGTCCATTTACTTACCTTCCCAAAAGAGATAAGCTATTTCTAAAAAGGGGGGAAATCTGCCCCTTTTGAGGAGTACAGGAATGGGTTTATTTTTGGGGTTTTAGAAAATCGCCAAATGGGCCCTTTTCAAGACTTTGAAATTAAAATACAAACTTCTTTTTAAAGGCTAAATGTCGGAAAAAAGATTTTATTTTTTTGTTTTGTTTATTTAAATTTTTAAAAAATTTATTTAATTTCAGTGGTGTTTTTTTTATTTATATTAAAATTTAATTGAACAAAAACCACCCCCAGTACCAACAAAAATGAAATTTCCCTTTCCCAAAAAATATAACTTTAAAAAATTTTTAAAACATTTTCTTTTTTTAAAAAAAACAATTTTTGAAACCCCTTTGCAAGACCCAAAATTTAAAAGCCCCAAAAGGCAAAGTGGCTTACCAAAAAAAATTTTCAATTTTGAGTTTTGTGTTTGGGGACCGTGAAAGAATGAGACTTTACCCACATTAATTAAAGATTACAAAACAAATACATGGGGGGCCAAAGGGACCCCCTTAAATTAGTTCCGTTTAAGCGGTGGAGGGGGAGTGAAGGAGGGTTTAAATAAATATAGAGATAGAAAGCAGACAGAAACCTTGAGCTGATGTAAGGAAAAAATTATAACCCTTTTTGGGCTGATTGTCGGTTGGGTTTTTCCCAACCGCTGTGTGTTGACCCCGGGGCGAGCACGATGAGAAGAGAGAAGTTCTGGTAGGGGTTTTCCGAAGAAAAAAGGAATTGTCCCCACCACACTATTTTGTTACACACCCCACAACCCAAATAGCACGTTTCACTGGGGGGAAGTTGGGAAAAAGCACTAAACTGATTGTTTTTCGCGGAAAAGGGGGAAGGGGGTTGGTTTGCGGGGTTTTTTTACAATAAAGAGGGGGGGAAAAACCTTCTAACCTCCATGGCCATTTTGGTCCAAGGGGGGTACCAACAAATGGGAAGAATAAAAATACATTGAAAAAATTTAAAAATTAAATTTGATTTTAAAAATTTTACTTTGCTAACTTAAGAATTTTTCAAAAACCCCGGCCCCCCCCCCTTAAAAGCTTTTGCAGGTTTTAAAACCCAAAAACTTGAACAACAAGGGGAAAAAATTTTATATTTACAGGGGGGCGGACACTCGGGGGTCCTTTTTTTTCAGGGGCAGGGGGGGAAGATCTTGACGACTGGACGCGTGAGTTTGCCCGGGGGGGGGGGGGGCCGGTTCCCTTGAGTCCCACGAAGGGGACTTTTGCCGCCCTTTTTGCCAGGGTGGGGTCCCCGTAAACTCGAGAAAGACCCAAAGGGGGGTGAGGGGGGGGCAAGATTAGTGGGCGTGGCACAAGCAGGGGGGGCCCCAAATTTCTCCGATGTTATTTTTGGGAGAGTTTGGTCTTTTGAGCGTGTTTGTAGCATGGGGAATATTTTCCAGGCCCAAACTTTTGGCCCAAAACCCGCTGGTGCAAATTTTTTTGTCATTTGGGGCCAGTTTTTTCGGGGCGGGAGGGGCGCTTCACTGCCCTTTGTGCTTTTCAGGGCAGCTGCCAGGGTGGTCCCGATCAAAAAATGCCCGGGGAGTCAAAGCCGGTCAGATCAGAGGGATCGCTTTGGGGGAGGGGGTTAAAAGGGTGGGCCGGGGGGAAGGTTAGCCGCTCCACTTGAGTTTTTAAAGATTATTAAACCTCGGGGGGAGTATTAAATGGTGCCTTCCAAAAACCCCCGGTTTTAAAATGGTTTTTTGGGGAAAGGGGGGAAAACTTTTCACTCCCATTTTCCCCATAATCCACCGTGAGGGGGAGCAGGGGGGGGGTTAAAAGGGAAAAGCTGTTTCCCAACGAGGGGCGGTGAAGCGATGTATCATTTCTTGAGCAGGGGTAGATTTGACTTAAAGTGTCGATGAGACACAACCCGGGGAAACGGCACCGTTTAAATTTTTGTAAAAACAGTCGCTTTTAGAGATCTTTTACACAGACCGCGGCGAGAAAAAAAAGGGGTTAGGGGGGGTTTTGAAACCGCTGTAGTGGGTCCCGGAAAAAAATTCGAGGTGTTGGGCCTTGGTCACCATACAAAAAAAAATACACAAATACACTTTTACGTGTTTATAGAGCAAAGGGTTTCAACATTTTGTTCAAAAAGGGTCCACAGTAGTCCCCATCCCCGGTAGACAAAAATGGTCGGCGGGGGTTTCCACTTTTGGGGGGGGGTGGGGCCCCCCCCATCAGGGGTTTTTTCTTTGCGGGGTTTTGGGTTTTTTAAAAACGGCACAAAATTTTAAAAATTTTCCGTAAAACGAATACATTTTCCGGGCACTTTTAAAATCCAAACGGGACTGAGAGAGGAGACCCTTGTGTGGCAGGGGGTCCGGGGAGTGGAGGTGAGTAGTGGGTAATGATCCAGAGCAGGTCCACCAATATGGTTTTTTTGGGGAAAAAGCAAAAGGGTGCCCGGGTAAGAGGAGGCGAGGTGCGGCTAAGCGGCCCACCTCGCGCAGAAGTCCATCAGCGTCGAAAAAAAGGTTTTGGGCTTTGGATTTGGTAGTGCAGCCCCGTGACGTTAAAGGGGAATAGATGTCTCCAGCAAACGCCCCGATCCTGGACGAGTTTAAAAATCTTGAGTCGAGCTATGGTGAGGTTTTGGGGAGGGGAGAAAAGGCCCGGGGTGGGCCGATTTACGACAATTGCCAATGAAGAGCAGCCCCCGAGGGGCACGTTTCGCCCCCCCAGTTTATTCCATGAGGGAAAAGGCGGGGCAGGAGATCCCTTTCAGCTTGGTGAGCGGAGGTTTTAGGACAACCAAGGGGGTGGTCCCTTTACTCTTTGAGGCGAGATATCCGTGTCAGTATCGGGGTGAAGAGTGGGGGTCAGGCCCCAAAGAGAAGGTGGGATGGAGAGCCATGGTGGACCCGTCCCCAGAGAGGGTTTTTTCCCCCAGTTTTCCCAGGGGAAGGGGGGAAATTTTTTTTCCTTTTTTGCCGGGGAGGCACAATCGGGTGGGGTTTTCCCTTTCTGGGGGAAAATAACCCCCCAGCTTGGGAAAGGGGGTATGAATTTTTTGAGGTTTTGAGCGACACGATTTGCCACATAGGTTTTTAGCCTAATTTGAGGGGTTTTGCAGCCAGCTCAGAGCTACCCTTGAGTTTGCACCCGAGAAAACATTTTTGGGGAGAGATGTTTTTCAAAAATAGGGACAGCATTGGGGCCCTCAATGTGCTAGGTATGAGCAGCACCAAAATCAAGACGAGGGAAGGGTTTACTCCTTAAATTGGGGCTACACGCGTCTTGGCGAAGACTTTTACGTCAGAAATTTTATCGTTGGGGGAAACTGGCACGGGGGATATAGGACGGCCAAACCCCCCTTTTGGAGGGTCCCCAGAAACCGGGGGTACTTCGGGTACTGAGAGCGGCGAGAAACCGGGGGGAGGGCCCGGGGTATGGAGACCGGGAAGAGAGAGAGGGGGAGAGTGGACACGAAAGGTTTGGCCCAAATTCGCTTTTGGGGGATCAGGGGGTCAGGGGTTCGTTCCCCCCCGCCAAAAACCCTTTTGGGCCAGAGTAGTGGAAAGTAGCATTTTGCTACATGGGGCAAGGGTTTCGAGGTGACCACAAGGGTCGTAGATTTCTGGCAATGGTGCTGTGGGACGTGCCCTTTTGTAGGGAGGATGGGGGGGGCAATTTTAAAATCATAAGTGAAGGCATCCGTCTTTCCCGGGGACCAGCGAAGACCCCGGATGGGGAGGTGAGGGTTTATTGTGGTTTTCCCAAAAAGACAGGGGTGTCCCCTGATTTCCCCGGGCATGCCTGAAAACAGTTCGGGGGGAGTTTTGGGGGGTCCCTTTTCCGGGGCCAAAAAAGTCCAAGTTTCAAAAAACTTGATGAGATCCTCTTGAAGGCCCTTTTTGGCTTGTCCAAGGTGTTGCCCCCCGAACACTAAGTCGTCAATAAAGGTTTTCGGTGGCCGAACCTTTGGGGGCCTCAGGAAGGGGCGGCCCTTTGTCCTTGGGAGTTGATGCAAGTCCGAATGGCCAAAAAAGGCGAGCAATTGCTCCCGGGAAAAATTTACCGGGTCAGCTTGAAAAAAGAGAAGGGGCTGAGGGCTCTTCCCCCAAAAAAAACTAGCTGAAACATTTTATCCGAAGGTTGGACTAAAATTTGCAGATAAACCTTTTGACGAAATATCGCACGTTGAACACAGTGTTTGTGTTTGTCCGGAAAAATTTTAGCAAAACGTCGCTGTGTTGGTTTGCAATTTGGGTCCCAAATAATAGAGTGTCATTGAGGGGAGTGCCCCTGCTCGTTTTTCAGCTGCATCGTAGACAACTCGCAGTTTTTAGGGGGTCACCTTTGGTCTTTAAATATACCCTGTGTGGGAGAAAAATTGTTTAGGGGAGGATTTTCTTCAAAGTCCCTGAACTTTAGGTTTATGGGGGCCAGCGGCTTCGCCATCTCTCAATTTTAATTGGGGGGGGGGGAATTAGAAAATCACGTAGTTGAGGTTGGAGCTGGAATTTCCTTTTCCCCGGGAAGCGTCCCCTTGTGGTATTTCACGTGAGTGACCCAAAAGGAGGGTGGGGCAGATTTTAATGGGGAGTTTTGGGCAACATATCTTCCCTCTTCAGTCCCGGGTGTGAGTGGGTGCGAAGTGTTTAAAAACAAGCTTTTCTTTTTGAGGGCTTCCCCAGTTGATTAGGGGGTTCTTCCTGTGTCCAGAAGGTTTTTAATGAGGAGTGAAACCGCTGGGGTTCACATCCCCAAAGAAGCGTCACAGGGTTTTGAAGCGGGTTTGCAAGGGCGTCACAAGGGGGCGGAGCCCAAGGGGAACAATCCAAAGTGAGTTCCCAAGAGGTGAAAGGGAGGGGGGTCCGGTTCATTATCTCATGAGTGAATTTGTCCCTTTGGGAAAAAAGGCACCCCAGGACAACTCAACCCCGCCCGGCAGGTGGGGAAGGGAGGGGTCGGCGGGAATAGCCTTTTGGGGAAAACGAAAGACCTCCGGGGCGATGGGAAATCGGGGAGATCCGTTTGGGCATGGTCCAGGATCAGCATTTGGGGGGTTTTGAAGCGATGGATGGGGCCCGGGGAGTGTTTTTCCCAAAGTTGAGAAAAAGTTTGACCTTTATTTTTGGTAATTTGGTTGCCAAGCCCCGTGAGTTGAAAATTCGGATTTAAACCCACGTGCGCCTAAAAATCGTGCCCCCGTTTTGTGATTTAAATTGTTTCCCCCTTGAACCGCAGTCGATCAGAGCCGGGAAAAAACCTTTAGTTGTACCATTAGAAGATTGGGGAGGTTTTTTTTAAGGGCTGGGGCCTAATAAACGGTGAGTGCCACAAAAAGCCAGAGGGGGGGTGTGCCCCGATCAGTCCATTGTCACCGGGGGTGTGAGGTGTTGGGGTTAAAGATTGGGTATTTTCCTTTAATTTGGAGCGGCGGTTTGGGGGGTTATTGCTTTGAGGAGGGGCCCCTTTTTAATTTAGCATTTTTTGCCCCGAGAAGTGGGAAAATTTTAAAAAAGTGTGATGCCCCCTTTTTACAAGTTTTACAGGTCCTTTAGAGCGGCAATCCTTTATGTCCCTGGTTTTTTCCCCAAAAAGGAAATACAAAAAACCCTTGGGCTTTTTCCCAAAGCGCGGGCGATCATGAGGAGATTTTTCACGGGAAAGCTTTCACAAGCGTAAAAATTTTTTTTTTCCGCTTGAGTTACAAACAAAAAAAAAAATGCCAAGGTGGGCTTGCCTTGAGAAACGGCAGAAAAGGGGGGAGGTTTGGGGAGGGGTTTTGAATGTGCAGTGTCCATACTGACCCTCGCTAGGCGGGGAAAGGGGACCCTTTTTTGGCGCGAAGGCCTTGAAGGGTTTTTAGTGCGCCCGGGGTTTTAAGTGAGAGGGGTTTGTGAAGGTTAGCAACCTCCGTTTTCGAACCCTTCCCAAAATTCCCGAAATTTGTTTAAAATTTTGTTACGCCAGGTAACGAGCGGGGGAAAAGGCTTCCTCTTCCCAAAAAGGTTTGGGAAACCCTTCAAGTTTTTTGCGCAGGGTCATTAAACCAAACCTTTTTCGCAACCCGGGGGTGCAAAAAAGTGGATTGTCATCGGGGGAAGTTTTCATTTCCAAGGCATTTAAAACTTGGGAAGGGCCGTTAAAAAAGGGGTTTTACAAAGAAACCGCAAACCCTTGAGAGAGGTGGCGGTTATGTTGGGAAAAACCCAAAAGCGGTTGGGGGTGGGGATTGCAGTCTTCTCGGGGTTTTTGGTAACGTTTTACTCATTTTGGTTTTATGCCACCAGGTAGTTTTTGGCCCCCGGTTCTGTGAGATTTTTTGGGTTTTTACCCGATTTAAAACGGCTCGTTACTTACACGCTTAGAATTTTTTTTTTGGGGTTTTCCCTCACGCTAGAAAGGGAAGGTTTCTGTGTATTGTCGTGTCAAAAAAAATTTATGAAACTGGTCCACGTGAAGGGGGGGGAAACCCGAAAATTTCTGCAAATCGGGGTTGGGGGAGGCGGACATTTAGAAAAAAGGGGGTGGAAAGGGGAGAAGCATTCTAAGAGCAGAGGGGGGTGTTAGGACTTTGGGGGGTAATAATACTTCAATGGGGTTTTGGGGGATGAAAAGAAAAAAAGACTCTTTTTTCGTCCTGACACGTGACAAATATCATCAGGGGTTTGGGTCATTTTTCGGGGGAAAAAAAAAGCCCTTTGGGGGTGGGTTTTTTTAAATCAGCCCTTTTTTTTCCTGATTTCATTGGCAAAGGGAGCAAAGTGGCCCTTTAGTTGGACGGGAGTAAGGTCGGGTTTTTCAATCTGGGCCCAGCTCATCAACCGCGGTCCCTTTAGTTAGTAAAAACCCAGGTTTTTTTGGGCAATAACGTGGACCGGGTGTAGTAGCAGAGGTTAAAAAATTTTCCCCAAAAATTTTTTTTTGGGAAAAAAACCCCCTCTTCCCGGGGATGGGAAAAAAATGAGGGTTTCTTTAAATCAATAAAAGGGGAAAAATTTAAAAACCCAAGGAAATGGGGAGAAAATTTCCCCCAAAAAGTATTGAGGTCACCCGGGGCCGGGGGGTCATATAGCCAACGAACATAGGGGTAGGCTATGGTTTTCATATGTAAACACAGTGCAAAACCTAAAATTAAAAAATAAAAAAAAAAAAAATACAATAAAAAAATTTTTTTTTGCAAAAACCCAAAGGGCAAAGGGGGTCTTTTTAGGCCCCCTTGGATGGGGGGGGGGAATAATAATTTTAAAAAAATTCACCTTTAAGGGCAAATTTTACTGTGGGTAAAGAGGGCTAAAATTTCAACAAAAAAAAATTAAATTTCACTGGGCATGTAGCAAATTTTTAAATTTACCCTTGGGTCAGGAACTTTTAGGTGTCAAAATAAAAGAAAATTACACAAGAGGTGTCAAATTGTAATGGCACAAAACAAAATTAACCCACTGCCAAAAAAGGGCGAGGTAAAACAATAAGTTTTAAATTTTAAAACCTTAAAAAAAGAAAAATTTTACGTAAATTTTTTAACTTGTTATTCTTTTTAGTGTTTAAAAATGTATAAAAACCCGAAGGGAGAGAGCAGTAAATCTATAACTATACAAAACACAGGGTTTTTGAAGGGCCCAAAGTCTAAAGTAAACAAAATATTTCAAACAAAATACAAGTTTTGTTTCAGTAAATTTTGTTAAAAAAAAAAAAAACTCCTTTTTATTACGTGAGATAAAGAAAAAAAATATTTTTAAAATTTAAATTTTTTTTAATTTTTTTAATAATATTTGAAAAAAAAGAGAATCCAAAAAACCCCAATTATAAACAAGTGTCGCAAAAGGTTTCAAGTTTTTTTTCGTTAAATTTCGTTAAAATAAAGGGAAATCAATTTTAAAAAACAAAAAATACCTTAAAAACATTCTTTTAAAAAATCAAAAGAAAGTTCTAAGCTAGCTGAGTTAAACATCAAACAATCAAAATTTAAATAATTCACATAAAAAATAACAATGGGGAAAGGGGCAGTTGTTTGTTGACAGAAAGTCAGCTGTGCGGGCCCAAAGCAGCCTTGATTTGTAATGGCACTGGGGAGTTTGGAAAGGGTAGAAAGGGGGGGAGGTTAAAACACGCGGGAATATCACAAAGGGAAAAAAACCTCGTGCAGCCAAATTCGCGGGCAATTAAAAAAAATTTTAGAAAAAAAATAACAAATTTTTTAGAGTTTTTGAAGGGGAAAGTTTTTAAAACATAAACCTTTATGGGGAGAGTTTTTTTTTTTAAAAAAATTGTTGAGGGTTGTGAGATCGATTTGAACTGTTTTGTTTCCCCAGAACGGTGTCCCCAAATTTAAGCGGCTCGGGAAGGAAACCCTGTTTTTGGGGGGGCCTGAGAGAATGAAAACTTTATCACCCTTAATTAAAGATTACACAAAAAAAATACATAGGGGGGGAAGGACCCCTTAATATATTTCCCAATTTAAACCCGGTTTAGGGGGAAAAGAAAAAGACGGTAAAAAATATATAAAAGATAGAAGCAGACAGTAAACCTTGGGGGCTGATGTAAGGTGAAAAAAATAAAACCCCCTTTGGGTGATTTTTCCGGGGTTTGGGGATTCCCCCCGCGGTGATGACCCCGGGGGGGAGCACGATGGAAGAGAGAATTCTGGTAGGGGTGATTCCGAAACACAAGGATTGTCACACACACCCTATTTTTTTACACACCGCACACCAAAAAGCAAGTTTTAAAGGGCGGATTAGGAAAAGCACTGCTGATGTGGGGCTTTCGCCCGGGAAGGGGAAAAGGGGGTTTTTTCGCGGTTTTTACAATAAAAAGGGGGGAAAACCTTTTTAACCTCCCTGCCAAAATTGTCCAAGTGGTACCAAAAATTTTAGAGAAATTTTTAACATACAAAAGAAGACAAATTAAAATTAAAAGATATATATATAAATTATGGGAAAATTTAAAAATACTAAAAAAATTGGGGATCCCCCCTGGTTTAAGAAAAAAACAGCTCTACTAATGGGGAAAACAACTAAACTCTAGCAGCTGTATTTTTTTTTTAGAAAAAAAAATTTTTTTGTCCAAAATGGGATTATCACCATCTTCTTCAGGCAGAAAGGGCTAACCCCCAAAATTAAAGTGGAAAATTTTTGGGCAAAAACCCCCTTAGAACAATGTTTAAACCAATGTTTATTTTTTTGTAAAGTCAAATGGGCTTAAAAATGTGACAAGCCTTTAATTTTTTTTCTCTATTCTCCTTTATACTCTATGTAGGTCTTACATAGTTAGGTGTAACAGTAAAATGGACTAACCTCAATGTTAAAATGGACTAACCCACAATGGACATGGAAGCAAAACGGACTACTCAATTTTGGAAGCCATTTTGGAAATGAAATATTGTTTTTTTTTTAAATAATTTACCAAACAGTATAATTCTATGGGTTTTAATCTGTCAGATTACAAAAAATCACAATCCAGATCAACTTTTGACCTAAGATATGATTTTTTAACTTTAGCACTTAATATCTCAAAACTTACTTTTTGGGGTTTAGTCCACTTTGCATTTAGGGGCTTCAATTCTCCGTTACAAATCTCTATAAATTAACCACTCTTTAAATATAATAAAGTCAAGTCGCATCCCCTTCAGCTGACACGAGGACATAGCTATGGGTAGGAAACAGTCAATTGGTTAACCGATATGGATAAATGGGCCAACAAGATGAATCTGATCATGTCGTGCTTCAGGGTGTGGTCGAGGGTTGGTGGGTACAACCTCTACAAAAGACTGCACCGCCGAGGGTTGCGTGTATCCCGTGCAGGACCTCCCTGTGGAGAGCTTCACTATCCACGAGAAGTACACTAGCAGCGACATATATGGGACGCACAATGATATCTGCCTAGTTCGGCTCAAGCGTCCAATCACACTCAATGGTAAGAAATGCTTTCAAAATGTTGTCAACTATTGAACATTGATATTCTTTATCTTTTGTTTCTTTTTTTTTTCATAGATCAGACGTTTTCCTTCTTCAAACTCACAAATATTGTTAATTTCTTTTTTCTATAGTTTTTTTGGTTGTAATTATATAATTTGTATGAGATTCTGTAAAATAATATTCTTTCTTAGTCTTGTTTTCATCTCTAAAGATAATATTTTATTTCTCAATTAACGATTGATCTCAATTGAATATTTTCAATCAGTATCACATCTCATAGCTTCGTTAATGTTATTAATTAAACTAAAATATAATTGTTTACCTGGAATTCGCAGCATGCTGTAGTGCATTCACGTTTAGTTAGGCTGACTATCGTACAGAAAAACTATCCCCACTTATTAAGGATTTATCATACTATTATCCTTTAAATTAATATACAAGATAACTTAAGTTTTTCTTGAAGTTGCTAACCTGTACTGATAATATTTGAACTAAAAACTAGATTTTACTACCAATTTTGATTGACAAAATATCAACAGCCCCTTTTCAAATAATATTATCGTCTGAAAAGAACGTGTCTGTTTTTCATTAAAAAAATTACTCTTTGAACTACTTCCGAATCATTCCAAAACTATTTTCCTCAATAGAACAATAATGTTTGTGTGAAATTGTTAAATTAATCTACATGTAAAATTTCACGATAAACTTTTACATACTTACCACTTAAGGAACAGCTAATTAATTTCGGTTAATTTTAATTTATTACTTTACAGAATACGTCCACCCAGTCTGCCTTCCGGTTTATCAGTCTCTAATACACAGAAGCTTTGTTGGAAAAATCATGAAAATAGCTGGTTGGGGACGATCCGATGATAGTAAGATATACTATGTGAACATAAATATAAGTTTATTTTCATAAAATAACATTAATGTACTTCCAATAATTACGGTAATATTTAAATACGGAATAATTTACGAATACTGGCAATGAAGTATTTCCAAATAAATCAAGATATTAAAAATAGTAAAAGTTTTGTATACCTCAAAAACGGTAAGAATCTACTGTAGAGCTCCAACTATAATGAACATACATTCTAAAATACATAAACTTATTGGTTGAACTACCTGGTTTCTGAAGTCTGGTGTCAATTTTGATTATATATTCAAACACATTTTGTGCAAAATCATTACGGCACTTATTCGAAATAAACAATTTTGATGGTGTTTCTAACTCTAAAGACCATTCGTGGCTTTATGTATTAAGATTGATCTTCATATCGAAAAATAGTAACTATTGAATTTTGTATCCATATTAATAGTTAAGGCTTGCAATGTATTGCTATTTTAGTGAATAATCATAGCAATAGTGATAGTATGTTTTATTTAATCCAAGGATCAGTCATAATCACCTAGTATTTGTAAAGCAGTTTACCCTTCAATCAAATGGTTACATTTTGAATATGTAATTTTTTGCATCCACTAAATTTTATAAGTTAAGACGTGAGACAAATAAAATCAATGAAAAATGTTATACTACAAATCCATAAAAAAAATATAAATATGATTAAGAGGTTAAGTTTACGCTGACACTTCTTAATACAAAACCAATCGTTTGATAAGGTATTCGATAATATAATATGTTACTATAAAAAAATACTCTATCATATGCATTGACTAGTGAGGAATGGCGATGAACGGTGAAGAACACATCACTAGAGAACAGCATATTTCATACCCAGTATAAGGGGGTGAGTAAGCTGTGGTTCGTGTGATCTTTTTTTTATAGATGTACAAATCATGTTTTAAAATTAAGACTGTCCCCACCGAGTAGAAAATGCATCCCTGAATAATCGATAATTGGTGAGTGAATCGTAATTTAACCATAATAAGAATATAAATTTTAATTTTGTAATCGGGATCCTTAAACTAATACAATTTTTATACAAAAATAACCTGCCAGACTATATTTTTCCCTATTTTTTTGCTTCAGCTTGATTCATCAATCAGCTGTTCTTTGCTGTCAATCAAATCAACTCAGCTGTACTATTAATATTTTAGGAAATGCTTTGCTTTAACCCCACGTTCCTAATCTCACCATGACCCAATTCGTGAAGGTCATAGGTACAGCTATACGTTCTCGCAGTACATTAAAAAGATACTGATCGGTACAATATTAATGTAATAAATGTATGTTACTCTAAAAACCTAATATTAGTCATGTTAGATTAAATAGTAAATGCTATGGTGTTAGTTCAGTTGAGCACTTCAGAAACTTAGTTTACATTTTATCGCAACTGACGCTAGAAACAATAAAGAGCCTGCCCCACTAACAGACAATGTGTTCCCCTCCCCTCTTACCCCTATAATGCCCTCATCTGCACACCTCGAACATTCTAAAAAAGAACATAACTCCTTCATATATACTAAATTCTAGGAATTAAGTATTTGTTTATTAATAATCTACTCTTTCAATAAAAAATAATTGTTCAAATTATAACTCACAATTTAAGAAAATGTCATTTATAAATCTATAATTAGTAAAATATTTTGAAATATATAATTTTATAGATTTGCTCTAAGCTAAGTTGGTTAGTATTATACCATACGGAAACAGGTTTTCAGGACCCCAACGGTAGAAGTAGTGGGCAAGAAGGCTGATGCATTATATTATTTACTATTACAAATTTCGATATAGTGAAACACCTAAGTTAAATTTAATAACAACATAATTAAATTGGGCTACTTACCTATTTAAGATCTCAGGGGAGCTGAGGGATGCAATAACTGAAACTGTGAACCACCATCCTGCAGGAACAGGACAGAACAAATTGGTCAAGGCCACTTACTACAAAATGTTTTAAACAAAAAAAGAGCTTTCAGCAATTTAAGAAAGTATTGTGATTTTTAATTGGTGAATTGATGGGCGAGAAGTTTTAAAAAATTTAGAAAACATAATACACAGTACTTACCAATGGTGGGAACCATGAACGCTCAGCATCACCTCACTTCTCCCTCGGGCAAAAGTCGACTGCGTTTCGACGAGCGAGAAGAACAGGACGCCGATGACGTAACAAGGCCCAGTTCAAAGTTTAAATCATTGTTGTGGCCTTGACCAATCGCTCGCGTAAGTTGGCTGCAATTAACGTATTACAAATATTGGTATAGCATCTTTTATCCACTATATCCTCAAAATGTAATATAATATATCACAATGTTTGTTAATGGGTTACTTACCAAAAAGGACAAGTTACTCTCTTTAGAGAGCCATATCTCCATACAAAAATCTTACTTACTTTTTAACACATTTATTTCTTTTGAGGAGACTAAAAATTTTATTGAAACTTACTTGTAAACATTTGTTTTTATTAAACACCATTAATAAAGTAAATGTTATAAGTTTATAAACTCATATTTATATTTTAATGTGTGTATTTATGCAGATATGTGGAATCCTACACCTATACTTCAGACTACGACAGTGCCAGTCATATCTAATCAGAAATGTCAAAAGATGTACCGTAACATTAAGCCTACAGAAATGTGTGCCGGAGGTCTGGTGGGCGATAACCTACGACAGACCTGCATGGGGGACTCGGGTGGACCACTGATGAAGGAGTTCCAGGTCATGGGAAGAAATAAGTACTTTATCTTTGGGATAGCCTCCACCGTATTAAGCAAGACAGTTCCCGGAACTAGCTACAAGTTTTGTGACGTAAAAGTGCCTGGGGTGTTTGTCAGGGTCACGTCATACCTGGAATGGATCCTTGACCACATTAAACCATAGAGTAATGATGTAATGTCTGTTTTTGTAAT